>CAXIVR010001623.1:0-88286 GCA_964035755.1 Teleogryllus oceanicus
GCCATGAGATGGGACAATGATGATTCTGCAGTCACAGTAGCTACAGCTCCAATGGCTGCTAAATGTCTTCGATATGTAACAATTTTTTCTCACCCACCTGTCGGGCGGTCTTACCCAGCAGAGCAGCCAAATTCTCGTTCGACGCCTCTGGTTGCTCTTTCTTCAATGCAGCCATTTTCATAATAATCTCCGAAGAGAAGACGTTCCCTGCTCTAGACACAGCATTCCTACCACTACGTTGCTCCTTGGCAGCTCGAGCTTCATTAGCTGCGTCTGGATGAGCATGGCGCAAATGTTGTGAGAGTCCTGATTTAGTTTGAAGTTCCGGAGCATAACTCACATATAAAGTCTCCTTTAGATGCTTTGGGACCCGGATATTTAGGGAAATGACTCAAAGCGGAGTAATTCTTGCTGCATTTGGAGCATGAAAATATTAGGGGGACCTCACTATGGATAGTATCGTGATGCCGAACCGCCTTATTCAGATAAATGGCCATATAGCCACCACCTCCTTTCTGGGCACAACATGCGCAGTGACTCGCCTCGAAGGGAATCCTAATCGTGAACCGTTCCAAGCTACGGTCGCCATAAACGGTGGCCTGTTCACGGGGCGCGCCACCATGCGCTCCCGCGTCCGAGGCTTCGTCCAAAGTGTCCGCTGCCAGTCGCTTCCGAGGAGCACGACGGGTCGTGGCTGCAGATCCCCACCCCCCTTCCCCGTGACGTGGGTCCTCGAGATGGTTTTTCTGTCAGGATTTCTTCCTTGGCAGATGTTTCCCGTTTAAAGGTCGTTTCGCCTATCCTCTTGGCTGCACCTCAGTTGCCCTGAGATGCATTACCAGGGGTCACGCGGGGGAGAGAGTGAACTCGTCGGTCACGCAACGGCAAACCCATTGCAGGCGGCTATTACGCCATGCGGTTGCGATCCCATTACGGAGGGCTTTGGCTCTTACTGGTGTAGGTTACCAGCATCTCCTACACCACCGAGACCGTGAGGCCATCGGACCCACAGTATAGTGGAAGTAATTTACTACTTAGATTATAGAAACAATATATCCAATTTTTCGTTACCAGGACACGGCCATTAGATATTTCACCGTTTTCCGTCGCACGATTACAATCCCTTCTTACATGCTAACCTCATTTTCGACGAACTCTGTATTTTCCCAAATTTTAAATAATTAATATTGAAAAGTGCAATATTCAATACAGAGATTTTACATTAGTACAATATGTTCTAAAAAATAGTTCTTTAAATGAGGTCATGCAACATGTGATGTTGTAGCACCACTAGTTTATCAGGATAACACGTATTTACAAATTTTTGGTCCTCTTGTGGAAGTTCCCTACCTACAATACTTGATTCTGCCATCGAAAGAATTTAATGTAAGAAACATATTGCTTTTGACATTTTATTCTCACAGAGATGTTGATGATTTAATTGTGTGCCTACCAGAGACCATCATCTTTAATAACTTTCACCACAGACTACAATTTAACTTTTGTGACAGAAATCTCAGAGAGGAAAATTAATTTCTGACAATTGAGAATAACAATAAGCCAATGGATTAGAAAGAGCAATGGCAGATTTATTTTTCACATTGCATATTTTCACATCATCCAAAATAACAGAAGATATCTGTTGTGTTCAATCTGGTGGATACTGCTATAAGTCTATCACACAACAATAGGACCATCTTCAAAATCTCTTCAGAGTGTAGTGGACTTTACTTAATTTCACAAAACATATTTGCCCGGTCTGGAGTATGGCCTCCAGGTAGCAAAATGTGTAGGTCTCTCAATTCAGTCAAACATCAACGGGAATATTCATATAAATGAATATACGTAAATTTATTATGATACGAGTTCAGAATTCTTTCATATTCTGTCAGCTTTCATACTGTTCCGTTTGTGTATTTCGTGAATGTTCATTCCGCCTGAGATATGACACAATATTCTGGGAAAATACGTTCTACAGCTCCTACTTTTAGATTACAGAAAATAATTGTACGAATAATAAGCAATTAAACTAGGAATTCTACCATTACTTTCGAGGACCTCAGGACGAGGACAAATTTTCAAATAATACAGATAGACTATCTAAAATTATAACACTCAACATAGAAATCATATTCAGCATGTGACACAAGCAGCTCAGTTACTAAATATCTCATACAATACATGTGCATTATTATACAATACAATGCCAGATGACATTAAACAAATAAAATCGATACACGAGTTTAAGTTGCAAGTAAAATATTTTCTGCAGCTTAACTATTTTTTCACAAATTTGAGAATATACGAGCATCGAAAAAGGAAATAATGATATTGTATTTAATATTAATTCCAAAACAACTAAATATGCCTGCAACAAATACTGTACTCAGCTTATGGGTCAATGGCCCCACCAAAGTCAGGTTTTTCGTCCAGTTTCCTGATCCCTGGAGCAATTGTTGAGATGGTCCTTTGTTTTGTTTTAGAACATTAGGTAGCTTCACTATCTCGGCACTTCTTGAGTTCCGTAGGAAAGGTAGATATTCGAATAATCGTCCCCATTTTTTGTTGCAGTAAGTCAAATCCTTCACGTGAACACTAGGATAATAGACAAAAAGTGTACCTGACTTACCTGACAAAAATCTGTACTAGATTCTTTTATCACTCGGAGCGATTATTTTCTAGCCATTATTGGAGTTGGTATATGAGCAGCAGACTGGAATTTAGGCGTGACCGTTCTCCGACATTTCCTGTAATTCACCTTCTAAACTTACCCTATGGAGGACTAGCATCTGGTTTGATCGAGCAGGTGCACCTGCTCCTGAAATTGGGTAATTTCAGGATTGTTTGTTGCCATTACTTAGAAACCAGAAAATATAGGTTTGAATACATATAATTGAACTATGAAATGATTACAAAGAGAACTAATTGGTAATTTTATTAATGCTACATGAAAGCATGAGATAATTGAAATGAAATATATAACTGGTATAACTGAGCGTAAGCATGTTATGCTATAACGGTTCATAATGATTCCTAGACCCAGTCAACGCCAGTGCCCTGCCGTGTCGACGCTACCTGAACTGCAGAAACGAAAGGCTGCCCGACCTGTCGTGATATTCTCAGACGGGAGCCGGGAAACGAGTGCCACATTGATAATCATCAGAAGGGCATATGCTCGGTAAATGATTGCCCACAGTCACTGGTTTATACATATTCACGTGCGATGTGAGATTAGGGGTCCGGGCAATGAATCATAGTGACCGGTTCGTCGCAAAACACGTTGACCTATTGAAATGTCAATAAGCAATCTTACACAAACGTGTATAGAATAGATAGTAATGTGAAGGAGTTATGAAATGTTTGTGAGCTGGGAACTCACAAATTGCGTATACCACAATGCTGTACCTCGTTTACTGAAATAAGATTAATCAGTTCATGGTACAATACACAAAACTATTACGTTGACTTATTAAAGACGATCTTGTACACATTTAAACCCCAACCCCCCCAAGATAAAAGGGAATCCTCACAAGGAACTACTTCTTCCCAATTACCCCGAAACAAGATCCAGAAAACTCTGAACTCCTGAACCAGCAAATCCCACCCTGATCTCACTCAACTCACCCCGGGCCAAAACCCCACCCCACTGACAGCCCTGTCAAGACACAAAATCGACAGTACAAAATAGACTTAGACTCTATCTTTAGACAGATGAGCTAACAAAGAACTAATGAAAATCTGCAACAACCAACTGACTGAAAAATGTACTAGGACAGAATTACTGATTACACCAAAGACAGTGGCAAACATTGGAGACAGACTCGACAAACTATGGACTACGGACGAAGGACAGAACTTCTTAGACACATCTCTTGCCATTTCAATAGAGGCACAGAGGAAAAAGAGAGAAAATATTAATTGAAGGACTACCACCACAATTTCCAATAAAGACCATATAAGACAAACTGCAATGACCTGAAGGTAACTTATTTCCCACGTTGCAGAAATGCAACAAAGGGACAGCAACGGACTAAGACAACTGGGATCTTTACAGTGGAAATACGAAACGTGACGTCAAACAGACAAAGGAGACAATCAGGTACATTGGACAAATACAGTGTTAAGACAGAGGACTACCGCATCCCCAGTGTAAAACTGTCAACGACTCTACCATACCAGGACATACTGCAGGTGACCAACAATTTGGGGCCTCTTGCTCCTAAACCACCCCACAGAACAATGCCAGACCTGCACCTTAGACTCCTTCATCCCTAAATGTAATAACAACTACTCCCCGCCTTCCACCCAGACTGCCCTTACATCACCCAAGCTCGTAAACAAACAAAATCCCAACTTCAAAACCCCCTTCCAATGAACCCCACCCACTTCTCAAACTCAACTTTCCCCTCACTGAGATCCCAACATGCATCTTACTCCATCACATCAGGCTCTGCCGACTCCCAAACCCCACCAAACAACCAACCACCCTCTTCCTCAACATCCTCAGATCTGAAAGACCTAATCACACCACTCCAATCCTCCGACCTTAAAAAGATCCTCTCCGCACTTCCCCAAATCATCACTATTTTCAAAAGCCCAGGAGATGCCCTATCAAACTTGATCTGCGCAGCAATAAAATTAGTGGAAATACTCAACTAAATGGCTCTTTCCCCTCGTTTCCTTACCCTTTCCACATGGAACGCGCGCGATGGGCTTAACCAAAAGAAAACTCCTGAATCAATTCCATAAAGACCACTCCGTCGCGGTCATATCCCCCCAAGAAACCAGGCTCAAACCCAACATCCCATTCTCCCTCCAAAACTACACTACCCACAGAACCGACAGACTAAACGCCAACAATGGCGGCACGGCCATCCTAGTCCGCAACCACATCCCACACACCATATACCAACTTCCACCTACCACCGCCCCTAGAGTGCTCTGGCGTCCTAATCGGAACCTCGCCCACCCCCATAATTATCATTTCTGCATACAAACGCCCCCAAATCCCCATTCCCATCTCTGACTTAACCATGCTCCTGAACCTCTACTATCCCTTCATCCTATTCGGAGACTTTAACAGCAAAAACGCCCAATGGGGCTGCAAAAGGACGGATACAACAGGACGGACTCTAGAACAATTCTTTGACAATCATCCATCAATTCATATGAAAAGTCCCCCGGAACCCACCCACTACATTCAAGACAACCCAAATGACATACTAGGCATCATCATCCATTCCTCCCAACTTAACATCACATCATACCCCAAATTCAATCTCTTCAATAGCTCTGATCATTTTCCACTTACCTTTGCCACTACATCCACCACCCCATACTTCTCGCCATACCCCCCACCACAACACCAAACCAACTGGAAAACCTTCTCCCACATCCTATCAAAAAATATCCACGTCCCAACAAGTATCCCCACAACCACAGAGATCGATAAGTCCATAACCCACCTCACCCTTCAGTTAAGAAATGCATAGAGAAAATCCACCACCATCATCAAAAAGATCACCCACCCTTCCGAATGACATCATCTCGTCTATAAGACTAAAAAGACAAGCGTAAAGACGATACTACAAGCACAGACGAGACGATGACAAACAAACAATGAAACACCTACAAAGACAAATACATAGACAACTACTACATTATGACAACCATAAATACGATAGACTACTGACGGACGAAAGCAGCCCCGCGGACCTACATAAAGTCATCAGAACTATCAGAGCACATCCCATCAAAAACTCTCCCATAAAAACATCGACTAACACCCTCACGTTTGACCCGCAAATATAACTAACATTTTCCAGACCCGCCTACGGTAGGCGCTGAGTGGATCGAGTAGCTCAGTAGCCGCCGTTGCCGGTCCCAAGCCCGGGTAAAGGAGGAGGGTTGGAGCAATGGGCCTGCAACCCATTCTTTGTAAACACTCTCTGAGGTGCATTCTCCCCAATACAAAAGCCTCGGATACGGACAGTCAACCGGAGACGACTTTGGCTACGGAAAAGGACAATCTCAATCGGTACATGGAATGTGCAAGATTTGAGACCGAAACAGACAGAAGTTGTGGCAGAAATAGATAAACTGAAATTGGATATTGTGGTCCTAACAGAAACTAAGAAGAAGGGGTACGGAGAAGAAGTGCTAAGAAACTACTATCACATTTGGAGTGGAGTATCAAAATCACAACATGCAAAATCTGGCGTCTCGATACTTATTAATAATAAATACAGAAAACATGTTACAAATTTTGAACAAATAAGGAAAGATTGATCAAAGTCGAACTTAATATTCACAACCAATGTACAACTATCATTGGAGTATATGGAGTTAATGACAATGCTTTAAGTGAAGGAAAAGATGCTTTCTTTAGTGAGCTTGGTGATATTATAGAAGAAGTGGGCAAGCAAGTTGAACTAATTGTCATTGGAGATTTAAATTGTAGAGTTGGACACCACGAAAAAGAAGTAGTTGGCCCTTTTGGAGAAGATGTGTAAACGACAATGGGAACAGACTTATTGATCTATGTAGGAGCAAGAATGTGTTGTAACAAATACTATGTTTCAACATAAGGATATACATAAATTTACATGGGAAGATCCACAAGACAACGTAAGTCTATTATAGATTTAATGATAATGAGGAGGAAAAGACAAACACTATTAAAGGATGCGGGTTTATAGACAACCTGAATGTGCCAGCAACCACCACATGTTAGTGGGAAAGTTATGTTATATGAATGTAAGAAAACTGCTCCAAAATAGACAATGAGCTTATAGAGAACAAGGAATCAATATTCAAGACAGACCTCTTGAATCAGTATAGTGTCAAAATGCTCTACCAAAATAGACTGAGAAACAAATTAAATTTGGAAAAGATGGTAATCCCACAGAAATGTATCAACACTTGAAGGAGAGTATTTTGGAAGCAGCTAGAAGCTCTTGGGGAAGAAGAAAGAAAAAGGAAATATAGGAAAAGTTTTCTGAGAATTTAGAAGAAATGATTCAAGAGAAGAAGAAGGCATATATGAAATGGTTAAATGATAAAACACCAGAGTCAAGAGAGAAATATGTTCTGATTCGACAAAAGTTAAAACAGATGTAAAAATGGAAAAAATGAACATTGGGATAGGTTATGTACATACATCGATGGAACTGTAGGATACAATAAATCTTCTGAAGCCGGGAAAAATTATAAATAAAATTAGAAGAAATAATGAGTGTAAAAGCATAGTACAAAGAATCCCTCTCAAAATGGATACACCACTACTCAATGCTCCTACAAGAAAACAGACCAGAATGTGAAGGAGAAGAAGAAATAAGAGATGTGGAGGAAAGCAATCTTGAAATAACTGAGGATGATATTAAGAAGGCACTATGCAAAGAAAAAATCAATAAAGCCCAGGACCTGGAAATATAAGAATGGAGCTCTTGAAATATGGTGAGATGTGGTTGCCAAATACTTAAAGAAATGTTCAATAAGATAGAAGCAGGAGAGGATCCACCTGTAGAATGGAACACATCCTACATGTCTTCAACATTTAAGAAGGGAGACAAGCGATCATGTGTTAATTAAAGGGAAATAAGTGTCATAATGTCAACAGCGAGATTGTTTTCTAGTCAGTTTCTAAGTAAAAAATTGAAGAAGATGGACCTGTATTGTGTGAAGAGCAGAGTGTTTTTAGACGAGGACAATCATGCCTAGATAACATCCACTGTATCAGACAAGTTATAGAGAAACATAAAAGCAGAAATATGAATATTTATGTAACCTTTTTAGACCTCCAGAAAGCATACGATAGTGTCCCAAGAAAAAAGATATGGGAAGCAATGAGAAAGGTTGATATAAAGAAAAGTGGATCAATCTGGTAAAAACTTTACAAAAACACCGAAGCCCAAATAAAATTGGAGATAAGTTAACGGAAGCTTTCTGATAAACAAGGGTTTAAAACAAGGATGTGGGTTATCTCCATTTTGTTCAATATCTACCTAGAACAAGCCCTCTATAACTGGTACAGAAAATGTTCTGGCATGGGAATAAAAATCGGAGGACACTTTCACTCCCTTCTATTTGCTGACGACCAGGTAATCTTTGTCCAAGATGAAGAGGATATGGTGTACATGCTAAGAAAGCTAATAGAAGAATATAATAAATGGGGATTAGAACTAAATTTTAATAAAACCGAATGTATGTGCATTGGACAAGGAATAACAGATATAGACGTGAATGGTAACAAAATTAAAAGCTGTAACACCTTCAAATATCTTGGATCTTTTAAAAAACAACTCGGGTACATAATGTGCAGAAACTCGAGAATAATTATGGGAAAGAAAGCAACCAAAGCTTTACACAGCATATTATGGAATAACAATATCCGCAAGATGTCAAAAGAAGGATATTCCATTGTGTAGTAGAAAATATAGTACTATATGGAGCGGAAATGTGGCCACAAACACAAAAAATAAGAGATAAGATAAGGACAGTGGAAATGGACTACATGAGACGATGCCTACAACTTACTCGCAAGGACAGAGTGCGAAATGAAGAAATATGGAGAAGGATGAATATAATTTGTTCTATTACGAAGACCTTGGAAAATAGAGCACTACAGTGGTATGGACATGTTCAGAGAATGTCAGAAAACAGATGGCCACACAAGATCTTAAAATGGCAACCACCTGAGAGGCGAAAAAGAGGAAGACCACTTAGAATGGGAAAAATACATCCAAGAAGCTATGAAGGATAGAGGCCTCAAACCACGAGATTGGGAGGATCGAGAGTTGTGGAGGGTGAAAACGGCAAGCTCCTAAGGGGAAAATGCCGAAGAAGAAGAAGAAGAAGAAGAAGAAGGAGAAGATACAATAATCTTAAGATACCTGAGAACCCCAAGCCAACCTCTTAACCAACGCCACTACACCATCACCAACAACGAAATAGTCCAGATAATCAAATCCATAAAACCAAAAAAATCCCCTGGCCTTCCCTCGGAACTACACCATCTTCCTAAAAACACCATTGACCTAATATCCAAAATCCTAAACTCAAAACCCGTATCCATGATCCCTAAACCTGGTAAAGACCATTAGCTCCCTTCCCCCCATTGGCCTTCCCATCCTTAGTAAAATCTTTGAAAAGATAATCCTCCGGCTGTACCCCATCCTTAATCCCATCATTCACTCAGTTCAATTCGGTTTCCGGGAGGGCCGCTCAGCAGCCCTCCAAACCCTAAATATGGCCATCTCTATTGCTACCCCTTTCCAGGATAAAAAACTGATTCCCTGCGTATTCACCGACCTCACCCCAGCCTATGACACCGTATCCCACAGCATCCTTCTAATGAAACTTCGTCCTTACGTTCCTACGCATCTTTTCTCTCTCCTACAGAGCTACCTCCTACACCGCCAATTTTGTGTCAAACATTTAAACAAAAACTCGCCCTACTACCCAATCCAAGCCGGCGTCGCTCAGGGCGCCTTGCTATCCCCCACTCTCTTTTTCTTATATACAAACGATACCCCTCACCCGCGGTGTCAAAGCTTTCCTATACGCTGATGACATTGCCTTCCTTGCTTCTACAAATCCCAAGAAAATCCTTACCTAACAAGCCGGCGTCGCTCAGGTATTTAATAGGTAAATTACAGCCAAATTAGAAACTTGATGCAATGTGGCTAGGCCGAAGGCCTTAAGCCATTACAATACCTACATTCTACCGTTCTAACCTTTCGCCTTCTGGTATTCACCCCAAATGGTCTCTCCATCGCCTCAAAGCCGCGGAAACGAGACCATAAGGTACGGCTGAGGGAAAACCCTGAAGGGGGAAAACCTGCCGTCAGAGCCGAGTACATGCTACTCTATCCGGTTTTAGACTATTTATTTATTTGGCGCGGGCTTCAGGCATTCTCCTTCCAGTGTTTGGCCTCCACCGCACCTGAAAACAAACAGCACCACAGAAAATCGTCCGCACCAACGCCTCTGCCCTAACATTTCCGATTCCCACTTCCCTTCGCTCCCTAATGTGCTTTATTTTAACAGTTTCCTTTTATTTTATTTTAATTTAATTTATTTTTAATTTATTTAACTTATTTTAATTAATTTAATTTTAATTTATTTAACTTATTTTGATTAATTTAATTTTAATTTATTTAACTTATTTTAATTAATTTAATTTTAATTTATATAACTTATTTTAATTTATTTTTAATTTATTTAACTTGTTTTAAATTAATTTAATTTTAATTTATTTAACTTATTTTAATTATTTTAAGTTAATATATATTTTTTTATTGACTTAATTATCTACTTATACTTAACAATTGACTAAATTTTATAACTTTTATTTTATTTTATTTTATTTTTTGTACTGTTTATTTAACCTAACATAACACTGACTAACTTAATTATTGTTAGTTTTGATTTATTACATATTTCTCTCCAGTCTAGGCTCTGCTCGTACTAACCACTGCTGTTTTCCATCTTAATTTCAGTTTCTAGTGGCCCGAACCTTTCCGAGAAATGTTCCTAATTCTTTCATGAAGTTAGCTCTTTTATCCCTAGAATGTTTTGTTGTACGTTCCTATGTTGGAAGTAGTAATTTCCATTCCATCCATTTTCTTCCCCAAGTTTCGGTCGCACTGCAAATTAAAAGGATATGGATCCAGTCTTCCCTATCACCGCAAAGCACACAGATGCCATTACCATTCGAGTCCTTTAATCTACGTTGCATCCACCCCGACCCTGAACCAAGCGTATCCCCTCTTGCGTCCTTTGCAGTGTGTTTACATAACGTTCGCAACCCCATAACGGACTCGCGTGAATTTGCGCAACTAGCGAACTTTTTTCGGCCGTTGCTGCCAGGATCTCTGCCTTTTAATATCCGCAAGTCTATCCGAAATTAACCGTTCATGTCACGTGTCCCCTATCTCCCACCATTTCCGGAGAAACGTCTCCCAGACCTGAACGTTCCAGTAGCAGTTTAATTTTATACGACCAGTAGCGTTGGTTGCTTCCTGTAACTGCACCCGAAAACATCTATTTATAGTGAGTCAGCCGTTCACCTGCTAATTTTATCCAAAGTTTAATGGGTTTCATTTAAAATCTTTCCAAATTCCTACACTACCGACCTCTTAGGACTCCGGCATTTGCTGCGAATCTAGAGACTCGAGAATTAATTTGAAATAATATGTTTCGACGCTTTCTAGTCGATCTATCCTATCCACTCCCAAATTTCTGCCCCATAATTCATTGCTGGGAGAACTAGCGATTTAAACATCGTCTCGCACACCTTAAAGGCAATTCCGGAACCCTGCGCACTGCGCAAACGATTTCTTTGAGCGCAATTCTTCCTTTACTGTGCGCCGCCACTATGTGATTACTCCATCCACCATTCATGGAAAATTTTGCCTAAGATATGTAAATGTTTTTACCCGGTCAATCTCCTCCTGAGCGTAAAACCATTTCTCCTTGTTACCCCAGATAAATCCATTCTTGAAGACAACTACTTTGGTTTTGAATATTTACTTTAATCCTCATGTTTCACTATACGTTTCTAGGATATTTAAACTTTTGTAAGCCGTCAATAGTCTCCCAACATAAAACTAAATCATCAGCATATAGTAGTCCGGGAATGTTCAGGCCCTCAATTTCCCGGGGCAGATGTATCCGCATCCTGTAACCACGTCAATAAATCGTTTATAAACAAGATAAACAATAGCGGTGAGAGAGGACAGCCCTGTCTTACTCCTACTGTCGATTTTATTTTTCGCGTTGTACTTCCATCACCGCACCTGACACAGAAATTTACGTCTTCGTATATGCTCTGCAACACTTTTAAAACTTTTACGTGAGACGCCTAGCTCATTAAGTTTTTGCCATAAAGCTTTCCTATTGATAGAGTCAAAGCCATTTCGAAATCTACAAAACTGCAATATAAGTGGCCCGCTTACGCGCAAGCGCCTGCTTTACTAGGGTATCTAACACAAAGATATTGTCGGTAGTCTGAAGCCTCTCCTAAAGCCTGCTTGCAATTCTGATATTTTACTGTGCTTTTTCCGCCCATTCACTCAGTCGCCCGTTGAGTATTTTACAAAATAGTTTGCTCAGAGCTGGTAAAGACTAATTCCGCGATAGTTTTGTGCAATTCGTATTACCTTTATTCTTAAAGACTGGTTGGAGGATCGCTGTACTCCACGTTTCTGGATACGATCCAGAATCAACTATTGCATTAAATAAATTTAGAATACTCTCTGGGTCTATGTGCCACAATTCCGAAATAAATTGTGTCGGAATGCCGTCCGCGCCGCCTGCCTTCTTATTATTCATGGCTTAGCATAGCCCTATTCACTTCATTCCAGGTTATCGGTTTCGTCTAATTCAGGGACATCCCGGTCCGTGATAATATCTATCCCCGTTTCAATATTCGCTATTTCGGCGCCCGTGAAAGTACTGCTCACGCGTCTGATGAAATTGCATTACTTACATTTCTTTATTACGCAGTGATCTTATAACGTCCCAAATTGATTTATTATGATTGTTTCTAAATTGCCTCTATTCTTGCTGTCTCACTCTCCTGCCAAGATTTTTCGATTTCTTAATTGTGGCCTCATTGCCTACGTAGTAACAAGTAACTATTTCTCGCTTCCGCAGTTCCACTGTTTCTGAACATTCTAAGGCTACTATTGCTTCACGCCTGCTCACCGACCTCCTCCTAAACCATCCTTGGGTCAGTACCCTTCCTCCTCTCCCCACATTCGCATGCCCTCCCCGCGCGAAAGAGTCTCCTTTCTAAATTCTTAGCTTGCCTTTCCGGTGACCGCTCCTCTCGTGCCCACCTACCGAGTTAAGAATAGCCTCCCGCAAATTCCTGTCGCTTTTCCTCTTTCCATACAAACCGTCGTCTTGCTATTGCAGTTTGTTGCTCCTGCCGTCCACTGCCTGTGGCAGTTCAGTAGCATTTACTGCTAAATGATAACTACAATCTGCCCCTTTAAATCCTCCACTCCTGGGCTACTCAAAACAACATTTCTATCAACCCCACCAAAACCCAAGCAATAATATTCTCAAACCAACATAACCTACCATCTCATCCTCCCCTCCACATAAACCAACAACCCCTCCCCTGGCAACCCCACATCAAGTATCTTGGCATCCATTTCTCCCGCCGCCTCCTCTGGACCTACCGCATTAAAAAATCTATGAAATCCCACAGAATAATCAACGCCCTGTACCCTATCCTAACACACCCAACCTTACCTATAAAGAATAAACTAGCCGCCTACTACCCCTATATCCGTCCTATCATTACCTATGCACATCCCACCTGGTCCTATACAGCCCAAGTCAACCAGACCCGCATCCTGAAAATAGAATAAGATTAATCTTCCGACCCAGCTTCCTTACTAGATATAACGACATCAGAACTCTCCACAATACCCCACACCCAAACACCTACATCCCTAACTCCGCCATTACCCACATCCAAACTTCCTATCCGATCCTGCTTAAAATTTACCTATTTACATCCCACCTCCATATTATCATAACCCCGCGACACAGCACGAAAGACACCCACTGGACATCCCCACCGACCTGAAGAACGACTGAGATCCCAGACGACGACCACAACAAATAACAATTGACTAGCAGACCTTCAAGAAGAACGACACGAACGACCACGACTAAACTAAATAAAACCACCATCAGCCAACACCCGCAGAAAATCTTCCTACCCAACATCTCCTTGCCCCACCACTCCTCGCCCTATACCTTCCTTCCCCTCTTTCACCCAATTTCCCCTCCTTATCCAACCAAAGGAATTCAAAACAAACAAACAAACAAACAAAAACCTGTTGTCCAAATCCCATCACGTATGGGGACGGAAACACAAGCCTCAACAATACACCTACCAAAACAACGTGATATGAAGAGCTCTGTAAGGAGCAGGCATACCCAGCACCCCAACTCGGTCGTAGCCGTCGCCAACATTCGGCAATTGCGTCGAACAGTAGGAACGTCCACTGCGATCTTTCTAACATTTCGACCTCATTACGCTTTGAGGAACGTGACAGGCCGACGACCGACTGTTACGTTTGGCATTGACTTCTGTTCATAAAACGCGGTGTCTCCCGGACTATGAAGAATATACTGACAGCGGACGCGGAAACTCACGCTTTCATCCGAACAAGCACTTCGTCATATACCATTTTTCGTACAAAGTTTATGTAGTGCATCTCGCAACTTGATAAATTACGTAATTTTAAGCTAACTTTAACATATTGAATGTTTTTTCAAAGGACGCATTTTTTATCAGCCATGGAAGTGAATGATTGAACGCGGACGCCTGCAGCAGAAGCAACTGGTTCTAAGCAGCAAAGAGTCAATTGGGCGCGTCCAAGACGCTCCCAGCTTACCGCCCATTTACACAAGAACCGTACACAATGTTCAAGTGAGTATTGGCGAGGTTATTTTATGCTATACTTTGTTAAAAGTTGCACTACTATTACATATTGTACTATATTTCGCATATGAAATAGTCTCTGAAACGTGGATGGGTGAGTGTCTGGTATTAGGGAATCACCAACTGACAGCCATTAGATTTAAACTGACACATCCTTGTATTTCTGAACGTTTGCTCTGACACATCTTACATTTCTGAACGTTTCTACATGATACGATAATTATGAACACATTGTTACATTAATAAAATATTGCTGTAATTTAATAATTACAAGTACAATTTTTAAAACACGATTTACACTATTACAAGTTGATGTTTGTTTTCAACGCAAGTTGTGCAAATATGTTAATAATATTCTGCGTATAGAGAATTTTTGAAAACTGAAACAACTATTTTTATTTCCTGCTTCTCTACGAGCACTCCACACAATTTACTCGCCGTTTCGATGCTGTTGCAGAGTATTTTATCCTTTATCACATTCTACCCTGTTTGTACCCTACTCACAAAACAAACATATTCCCGAAGAAATTGCGATCTTCTATTCTTCAATATACCGTTCAATTCTTATAGGCATATTAGAATATAATATTGAAGTCAAAATTAACGTACAAAAGTAGGGTATCCCATTAGCACTGTCGTATATTCTACACATAGTGAAATTATTGTATAAAACGATGATAATCTTATGGGAGGTAACGCTGGCGTCGAACATTTCTTCCACGTGATCCGATCCTACCTGCGGTTTTGCAGAGCTGCTCTCGAGGTCACGCGGCCCGTCATACGGTGCATTTAGGCACGGTTTTTCGCGTCTTTTCGGACGTGTCGCTAGAGTCGCTTCATCTGCAGCACTACTTGAAACGGTCGCGAGCATGCGACACGTAGCGTCACGGCCGAGAAAGACGAAAAAACGTGCCTAAATGCCACCATGGTGACGGGCCTTCAATGATCTTGTGAGGCAGCTCTGTATCTGAGTATAATCTGCACACTGTAAACAGCGACGTCCGAGCGCTATCATCTCTAGCGACCTGTTTCAATCATCGCCTCATGGGCGCTACATTTAACTGTCATTGAAACTGGTTGTGGTGTCTTCCCCAAAGGGGATAGCGCTAAGTTACTTCCTCTAAAACTAGAGGAGCCAGAATTCATGTTCTATGGGTCCTATGATGCCTCGATTTACGGCAATATCTGTCTCTCTTGTACGTGCGGCTGTGGTCAACCTGAGCCTTAAACCGTTCACATATTTTTCTCCAAACTGATATTCTCCATTGATCTAAAACGAACTCAAGAGCCAGCGAGTTTGAACAAGATATTTTCATTTTAAGGGTTAGTTACATTAAGTATCATTAGTTTCGAAATTTTCTTGAAAACGAATTCATTCTACTTTCTCGCACGGAGTAGAGAGATAGTTACGTAATTCTACGCGAAAAGAAGCGAATTTACAGCAGAAAAACCCTTATTACAGAGCCCTGATAACGAAAAAATAGATAAATACATTTGCTAAATTTAGGGAAAAAATCCTCTAACACGTGTTGTAGCAAAAACCATGTTTTGTGCGTCTTTCATGGAAAAATTGAATGACGGCAAAAGTTTTGTCTGTCCCTGTCCGCCCGCCACCACCGTCAATCCGTCCGTCAGTCGTCCGTCGTCCTCATCAGTCGTCGTCGTCTCGTCGTCGCAGTCGTCAGTCCGTCCAGTCTCAGTCCGTCAGTCCGTCATGTCCCGTCGTCCGTCCGTCGTCCGTCCATCGTCGGTTCTCAGTCTCCGTCAGTCGGTCCGTCAGTCCGTCCGTCAGTCAGTCGTCAGTTCGCCCGTCAGTCCGCTCCATCATCGTCCATGGTCAATCAGTCCGTCTCAGTCGTCCGGTCGTCCGTCGTCGTCGGTCGTCAGTCGCAGTCGTCCGTCGTCCGTCGTTCCGTCAGTCGTCAGTCGTCAGTACGTCCGTACGTCAGTACGTCAGTCCGTCAGTACGTCAGTCCGTCCGTTGTCGTCTGTCGTCTGTCCGTCCGTCGTCTGTCCGTCCGTCAGTCTGTCCGTCCGTCGTCTGTCCGTCCTGTCTGTCCTCCATCGTCTGTCCGTCCGTCAGTCTCGTCCGTCCGTCGTCTGCCGTCCGTCAGTCTGTCCGTCCGTCAGTCTGTCCGTCGTCCGTCTGTCCGTCCGTCCGTCTGTCCGTCCGTCAGTCTGTCCGTCCTCAGTCTGTCCGTCAGTCTGTCCGTCAGTCGTCCGTCGCTGTCCGTCAGTCTGTCCGTCGTCTATCCGTCAGTCTGTCCGTCATCTGTCCGTCAGACTGTCCGTCAGTCTGTCCGTCAGTCTGTCCGTCATCTGTCCGTCCATCGATTTTGATTAAATTTTGTTTGTTTGGTAGTTGAAGGACGTTTTAGATAATGGGTTTATGTTCGTTGAAACCCTGATTTTTCGAATTGCAGAAATTAAAACTTTGTTCGAGGCTTCCACAAGTAAAATATTAAAATTTTTTCCTTCAAGCACTCTATTCTTCAAATGTAGAGTTTTAAATAATATTATTACATTTTTTCGAAAATTTTAATACGTTTCGCGTAATTTTGCGTGAAAATACTGGCAGAAAGTACTTGCTGTTTTAGTTTCTTTAATATAATCAAATGTTATTAGAGATGTTGAAATAACATCATGTACAATTTTGGCAAATATTATTAATATTTGCATAGTTTTCGTATTCCACGCAAATTATGCACAAACTAAATAGACAATTTTTAAACAATAATTTCAAAACCGCCCTGATATCTTCTTGTTTCCTCATGTAGCAAAGTATTGTGAAAAACTGGTGCTGATCCAATTTCTCTGATTTTCGAAAATTGCAAAAGAAAAACAAATTGAAGTTTGAGATTTTGTCTTAAATGAAATCTTTTCTAAAAATTTGATCTTAAAAGGAACATATACATTGTCAAAATAACTAGTAATTTTCGCATTGTTTGCTTTAGGAAAAGAAAATTTATATTTTCTGAAAAACGTGTTTTAATATTTTGAAATATAGGAAAAGATATTTAAAAATGGCGCAGGTCTAACTTCAGGTTCAAGTTTCAGAATTTTCGAAAATTTCAAGTTGAGGAATAATGCGAGAAAATAGTGCTGTTGTAGCACGACTATTTATCGTGATGTTCAAATACTGTTTCTTGAAGGCAGTAATACTACAGCTTTAAATGATATATGTCTGTGTTTAATAATGAATTTTTTGAACCAACTATTTACAGGTAGTTTATTATTCTTCGATGTTCTTACAACGTTTCGAAACCTATATCTTTGGATCTTCTTCAGGTACTACTAGAGATAATTCTATACAAGCAAAACAATTATTAGCCTTATAACATTATTGACCATTTTCCGTCACAAAATTGGCGGCAAAATTTTGACACTTGGAATACATTTCTCTAATAAAAACTAAGTGCAATGATATCACGATTATTGTTTTTCGTAATAAGTGCGCCGGAAAGCGTGATGAGCAATGTTGGTGGTAGCGTAGTGTGGTCGAGCCAGACCTCTAGTTCAGAAGGACCAGAGTTCAAATCCTAGCAACGTCAGCATATTTTTATCTCCACATATACTAGTGTAAAGAGAGAATTATGTATTGCTGCAGGAGAAAGTGTCGAAATTTCCATAGAAATAATTCGAAAAAGTTAATTAGTAGTGAAAAAGTGACGATGGTAGAGTTCAACTCAAGGATTTCCAATCCTGCAGAGCGTAACCAGACGCACTCGAGGTAAAAATGAAATAAATAAATAGCAACTACAGTCAGATGCAGCAGAGAATCATCCGTGTAGGTACATGCAAAAGATTCAAATAATGCATCATAATGTGCAATCTCTTTCGAATAAAATTGAATTTATCGAGGCAGAATTACAGTCTGATCTGAGCCAAATAGATGTTTTGCTTTACAGAACATGGGTTCTAAATGATCTAACATAATGATCATAAACATAATGATCTAAGCAAACTCCAAATTCTAATTTTTACCTTGCAGGATCTTTGTAGAGCGAGGAATCGAATAGGCCCTGCATACGAGGTTCGTGTATTTACTTAAGAAATGATATTGGTTTTGTCAGAATTCAATATTTATGCAGTTGAAAAGGTTTTTGAAATAACAGTCGTACATCTTACTACGCTCAAATTATCTTACTTTGCATCTACAGACCTCCAACAAAGCGAGCTTTAGATTATTTCAATTTCTTAGAAACTCTAGAGATAATTCTGAAAAAAAATAGTAACCTCTCTTTTAAATCCATTGTTGTATGTGGAGATTTTATTATTGATTTTCTGAGCGAATTCTACGAAAAAGAGCAGTTTCTCAATTTAATTCATATTTTTAATTTAGATATTACAGTGAACGTACTTACACGGAATACATATGAAACAATAACGAATAATCTAAGTTAGTGACCACGATCATAAGTTCTTCCAATTACTAATAACATGAATAAAATACGATACGCTATTGCGTATAACATGAATAAAATAGGCATGTGCAGAGCATTTACTAAAGTTAACATACAATTATTTACGGACTATTTGCTAAAGGAATCATGGGACGCAGTTTACAACGACAACATGCATAAGAGCCCAACATTTATTGCTTATTTATCCTTGAAAATAGATTTTATTACATGGGAATGAATTCATTCAAAATTCAAGTAGTATATAACTTAGTGTAGGATCACAGAATTTGAAAATGTTCTCCCCATAGCACGTCATACGCAGTTTTAACTGTTTTTTGACATAAAAAAATAAAAAATAAATAAACACTGTTGACAGAAATTAAAAATATAATTTATTTTGCTCAAAGCTTTCATTTCACTTTAATGCGTGCTTTCCTCTTAAAAAAAAAATTAAACATTTCACGAAAAGTAATGCTTGGATCACACAAGGAATACTGTGTAAAATTCACTGTAATACATTGTGTAAAAATTTCAGAAAACTGAGAAATAAATATTCATCTGGTTTAGATGAATTTCTGGATTGTTTATTAAAAAATGTACCTGCCATTATACACCATTAACTTACATTTCAATGCTTCCTTGTGCAGGAATATTTCCAGATATTTTCAAAACAGCGAAAATTAAGTCAGTTTTAAAAAGAGAGCAAAATGAAATTCAAAATGATCGCCAATTTCTCTTTTGTCAGTTTTCTCAAAATATTAGAGAGGCTTTTCTATACAGAATGAAATCTTTCTCAGGAAAAACGAAGCATTTTCTGACTCACAACTGTTTTGAAAATCCAAATCTACGGAAACTGCCATTTTTTCTTTCCTTAAAAATATTGCTTCATCAATGGACCAAAATGAAAAACCCATTGGGATATTTTCAGATCGTTCGAAAGCTTTTGACGTTATTAATCCATAACATCTTGCTCTCAAAATTACCTTCTTATGGAGATTCGTGGTATTGCCTAGATTGGATAACCTCTATTTTAAACATCGATCTCAAAAGTAGAAATACCGTACTGGCACGAAAGGACATTATTTACTTATCTTTCCAATTGTTTGCCAATTGAACATGGAGTCTCATAAGGTTCAATCATAGATCCTATCCTCTTCTGTTGTACGTAAACGATATGCCTCATCTATTAAAAATGGAAGAAAAGTTCTGTTTGCCGATGACACAGAATGTTCTTTGCAAAAAGAAACAATAAATAGTACAATTTCAAGTTTCAAATTGGTTTGTAATAACAAATTAATAGTTAACGAAGAAAACTGTCTCAATCAATTTTGAGTTTCAAATTGACAATCGTATGCTCCATTGATAATGAACAATATGCAATTAGCTGATGGTAAGGTAACAAAATTTCTAGGTCTCTCTATTCAGTCAAACCTCAAATGTTATGTACATATAACAGAATTAAACACTAAATTAAGCTCATTATGTTACGCATTAAGAATTCTGTCAAATTCTGTCAGCCTTCATGCAGCTCGTTGCGTGTATTTTGCAAATGTCCATTCCCGCCTGAGATATGGCGTAATATTCTGGGGACGGGCATCCTTTAGTGCCCAGACATTTACATTGCAAAAAAATTTTCGAATAATGAACAAATGCATCCACTGATCCTCGCAAATCTCTCTTCATTGAGCTTGGAATCTTACCATCGCCTTGCCTATTTATTTACGAATCTCTGTATTTGTCAAAACGACTTATCTAACTCTGGGAACATATTTTCATGTAATACTGATATTTATAGTTACAACACAAAACGTAGAAATCATGTTCATCAAGTGTCAGTATCAACGGCTCACTACAATGAATCCACATACGATACATGTACTATATTACTTTACAACGCATTGTCAGATGAAATTAAACGATTACAATTGGTACAAAAATTTAAGTTAAAGTAAAATCTTTCCTGCTGCAAAACTGTTTCTATACAGTTAGAGACTATACTGATCGTCAAAACGAAAAATAATGTTTACTTTAACAAACCAAGATATAGTATATAAATTAGTTTATATTTGTATTGTATAATTTAAAAAAGACTCAATATGCCTGTAACAAGTAATGTACTTCAGCTTCAGGTCAATGACCCCATCTCGATCAGGTTTTGTCCAGTTTCCTGGTCCATTGAGCAAATGCTGAGATGGCCCTTGATTTGCTTCTGGACGTAAATGTAGCTTCACTATGCGCACGTTTTGTTGAACTTTCCTTTGCTTGTAGTGGTAGTAGATCTTGGGTGAGTTTCTATTTTGTTAACAATATGAAAATCAAATCTGTTCGTTCTTTTACCGTTAAAAATTAGTTTTCTATAATTCGAAACGAAAATACCTAGTTTTGAAATATTAACCTCGCTTTTTTAAATTATTATTATTATTATTTATTATTTATTATTATTATTATTATTATTATATTACATATTTCAAATTTCACTCTCTTCAGGTTTTCAAGTGTAACTCTAGGACAGAAATCAACACATATGGTGAGAGAGATGGTGAGAAGTTCTTGCTCCAGTGTACTCAGGTTCCCTTCAATGATTTAGGGAGAACCTTGCAAATGTTGGTGGTTGCCACAACACGGCCTTCTGCATGGTTTGAGGTGCCACCCATTTAGATGGAGTTTTCTTCACAATCCTCCAATCTTCAGCCACAAGCCCATTAGTTGGAAATAACTACGGGGACAATATCTACAAAAGTTACCCCAATATTCTCAAAGTTTGTACAAGTTTTTTAGTTCAATTGAGAGTGGCTGATATTTTCTTTTCTTTCTGCAATAGTTGTCTATTGCAGAAATTTGTTATTATTATTATTATTATTATTATTGTTTTTTTTTTCTCATCTTATTGGCACATTTGAATGAATTGCACAGATATACAGAATCTATTTTAATATATATATACAATACATATAATAATATATATACAATACATCTATTTTTTTAAAGGAATTTATAATACATTGTTTCCATGAATTTTCGCACTATCCTTGTTGTTGAAATAACAACTGCCTTCTGCATGGGTTTGTACAAGTCTTCATTCAAACCCAGTTGCTTAAGGCCCACATCAGACTCCTAGGATGACCCCGGTGCTTGAGACAATTATCGGGATAATGTTGACTCTCTTCATATTCCACTGTTTCTCAACGGTTCAACAAGATTTGCATATTTACGGGTTTTTTCAACGTATTTGTTTGGAATGTTCCCGTATTTGGGACAAAAACATCAATAAGCATGACATGTTTCTCACATTTGTTAATCACAACCAAATCTGGTCTGTTGTGAATCACTGTCTGGTCTTTAAGATAGTTCTATCCCAAACAAGCGCCACTCTTCGTTCTCCAGAACACTCATAGGTTGGTACTTAAAGACGGCCCCTTATTTTCAGTCAAGACGACATTTCTGAGCCAACGCTTGATGTAAAATTTTGGCCACCGAATCATGTCGCTGTTATACTCGGTGCCTACAAATGTGTACAACCGAGGTAACGGGGATGAATTGATTCCACCGTTGACAACCATAACAACATAACTCATTCGGCACATTGCTATTCTAACAATTCGCTTAAATAGTTGCGCGTTGGAATAACTTGATCCTGAATAGCCAACATAAACCATTCAGTTTTCTGGAAGATCTGTCCTGATATAAGCCAGTAGTTCGATGCTTTCAAATCGACATGTTTTTGGCTATCTCATCTGATGTTTCCATGAAGAGCTAGCCATCCATAGATCTCTTTGGCCGTCATTGCATGAGAAGTCCTCAACATCCTGTCTCGACAGCTCTATCGGAGTATAGACATCGCTTCACAAATTGCTTTATGAGTTTTGATGTATTTGCCGCAGAGTGGAAATACATTCTCATGCTCTTCACTTGCCGACAGTTTTTCAATGTCTGCGAGTCCTCTTCTACCCATATTTCTCGGAAGCGTTATACGTTGACTGCAGTTTTTGGGATGGTGCATGCGTGTTCGTCATTAAAACTCTATTTTCCGTTGTAAGTTCTCAATGTCAGTTTTGCTCCACTTAATAATCCCAAAAATGAGTATTTAAGACTGGGACAGCATAGGTGTTAATAGCTTTTATGATATTTCTTCCATTCAACTTTGTTTTCAGGAGCTGGTTTTTTCGAAGAATTCCTCTGCAAGTTCATCTTTCATTTTCCCTTTGGTCAATGTGCCTTGCCTGTCTCACTCCCAGTATCTGTACGTTTCCTCAGCAGACATCGCTTGTATCAACTGTTTATTTTAAGTTCAAAGCTCCTCTTGGAGTTTTCCCTTTCCAATATTCAATGTTCGACTTTTTTCCAGGCCAAACTCCATTTGAATATTTTTTGGGAAATGTTTCCCCAATACTCAATAGTTGTTCAAGTTGGATTTTGTAAGCATATATTTCAAATCATCCATATAAAAAAGGTGATTTATGCGATACATCTTTCTTGCCCCAAAATTTTAAATTTCCCAAATCCACATTTATGGAATTC
Source organism: Teleogryllus oceanicus (assembly GCA_964035755.1). Classification (NCBI taxonomy): domain Eukaryota; kingdom Metazoa; phylum Arthropoda; class Insecta; order Orthoptera; family Gryllidae; genus Teleogryllus; species Teleogryllus oceanicus. Next base: position 23,389 of record CAXIVR010001623.1, read on the forward strand.
AAGAGATTAGATAGGGATTCATACAGATGACAAACCCGAGGGACTTAGTGAGTCTCCCTGAAAATACTCTTCGCACATTGATTGTATCAGTTGATGTTGTCAACAGGAGTACATAAGGTAATTTTGTTCCGTTTGACATAGCATGTTCCAAGAAGGGATAACTTTGTATCAACCTCATAGATCTTCAGATTTCTATCAGCCAGTTATGTGGTACAGAATCAAAGGCTTTTTTTTAATCAATATACGCCAGAACAAGTTGGATGTTTTGCATATGTGACCAACACTACTGAATCTATGATTAAATGTTCTTGCAACCCATGGAGCCTTTGCTACAGCCTTCTGTTGGGCTGCAATAATAGCATTGTCTCTAACAGTGGCTGTATATCCGGAAAAGGGACGATGAATGATTTATACATTGTTGGCAAGCAAGAAATAGGGCCGATTTTGTTGGATCTTCTTGTTTTGTGGGGCTTTGGATATCAGATATGTAATTCCTGAAGAAATTCTGGCATCTTATCTGGTTGTTGTATGACATCGTTGATCAATTAACCAGCCTGTGGTGAGTGCACCATAATCTTTTATACCAAAATTATAATTTATCTGGTCCTGAGCCAAGTTCAATAGGTTCTTACTCCCAAAAAAAATTCACTTGCTCTCGTGTTGGATATAATCCCTTTTTAATTACCTTCTTTCTTTCTTCCCAGGTTTCTGTAAAAAATTTTTCAGATTTTTCAAACAAATGTTATCTTCCTCCTATTTCTGCTGGTTCTATATCTGGGCAATCGATTTGGGTTTAAAACTGATAGTCTCTGTTTCAGCGTGTCACGCACTGTTGTACTGTTCGTATTAGGTTCATCTCTTCGAGTATGCGTTTTACTTCTATTCATAATACGATCGCCAGCTTCACAAGTTTGGGTGATCGAATACCATTGGGATAACTCATCATACGGGCAATATCACTCTCAGTATATCGATGTTCCTGACAGAGCTCCCAAGGGCATTCCAGCCTCTTGCTTTTTCCTGACAGTTTTTCACAGTCTATTCCCAGATTTATTACTGCAACTGCAGCACAATATATAACAAGGTGGGGATATTGCGTTATGCGCATTTTAATTTCCTCTGGTAGTACTCGCAATTCATGATATCTATAATACTGCCCCTTGTCCCGATGTATTGATCTTAGGTAACACTGGTCACATAGTTGGGGTTTGGCCCCTTCAAATAGGAACATAGCTTCTCTCATTCCCATCTTCAGAGATTCCACCAGTCTTTCGTCTTCAGCTGTAGTTATATCATCTGTTGTGGGACAGTTTTGTGGACTCTGGGTAAATTTTCTGATTCACTAGGTTGTAAGTTCTAAACCTCATCCAGTTCTAGCCCCGACCAACTTCCATTTTAATGGTCTGGAGTCGTGTCTCAGGAATCAGTTTATTACGTAAAATCACTCGATACTGATCAGCAACTCTTTGTTCAGTTACGGAATATTCAGGAAACTCTGTTGAAATTCTCTAAATAATTTCTGTCTGTATCCAGTCACATCTGTGTCAATTTTTGTGATCCAGTAATACATGCGCATTATTATTATTATTATTATTTATTATTATTATTATTATCATTATTATTATTTCCCAATTTCTGTAGGTATACACTGATGCCGGGTTTCAAAATCACCCAAGGCAACAATGGTTTGCACGTAAAGTGGAACAAGATATATTTTGATTTTATATCAGTCAAGTCAGACTTAAGAATTTACGGACTATATTTGCTGTTCCCAATAATGCGGCTTTTGAATTGTCCGTATATGCTTTTCAGTCAATTCCAACTTCTTTGCGATCTCTTGCCATTCCTTGGACCAATCCATTCGCTGAGACCACTACTGGAAGCACATCCACTGCGCGCAATCCATACATGTCCTTCAATTCAACAGCCAGGGTTGGTATTTCCTCTTTCTCAGCAACGTTTTTTACAAGCCGGTCATCTGTAGGAATCGCAACATCAATTATGCATAATGTTTTAGATATTTTATCAAACAGTATAATATCCGGTCTATTGCTTCCACTGTTCGGTCTGTGAAGATTACACTAAACCACAGAATTCGAGCTCAATCATTGCTGATTACTTGCTCCGGTTTGCACTTATAATATGGTTGTTCACTTTCTACGAGGTCGTATCTTTTGGAAAGGGCTTGGTGGATTACTTTGGCAACGCAGTTGTGTCTCTTAAGGTATTCTGTTTGTGCTAATGCGGGGCATCCACAGCAAATATGCTGGATTGACTCGGTGGATTTACATAGGCGACATCGGCTATCAACTTGCTGACCAATGATGAATTTATTATTATTATTATTATTATTATTATTATTATTATATTTTTTATCTTTCAACTATTAATAGTTAAATTATTGGGAAGAGATTCTGAAACTCAAAGCGTACGCAGATGATTTTTCCCTCATACGTCAATAATTTTTTACTGTTTTTGACTAAATAAATATCTGAATCACAACCTCTCGCCACTGTCTCCGCAACATTAATGTTCGACGTGGAATTTAATAACCCTATTTTGGTCGTATTTAAGTGACAAATGCGAGGAAATTGAAATATACGGAATAAATAGTTAGTAAACACGATGATTTAGTTAACATTCCAATTAATTATTGTGTATTGGAGGAGAAAATAATTCAATCTATGCTTTGTGGTATGTCAACTAGACTAATGTTACATTGCCAGTATTTCAAAAATTAAACTTTATTGGCGGTATAAACCATATTCATATATAAATGGTGGATCATACTCTTTATTCTTCGAAGATCACGCTTCAATTATTGCTATAGAGAATGTAAATTCTATTATTAGTACCTTTTCCACTATGAATATTTGCCATCTGAATAAGACAATATTGACTCTTTCTTGAAACCATATTGTTTATTCGTTAAATATTTAAAGGTTTTCAAACTTCCAACTTTTAAAATGAATAGTTCCTAATAGAATTTTCCTAATAGAATAGTTTCAATGAATAGTTCCTAATAACTTCCTAATAGTTCGAGAATTGCTGCCGATCTCACTAAGGTCTTCGGGCACAAAATTCAAAAACAGACAGTTCATCCAAAATTTTTGACACAATGTTCGTTTCGAAACTTCTTCCTATGAAATTCTCAAAATAATCGGTAAACTAAAAATAAATATTCGTCCGGTTTAGATAAATTTCCCGGATTCTTTGTTAAAGACTTGTGCGTATGCCATTATACACCCGTTAACTCACATATTTAATGCATCTTTATGCACTGGGAACGTTTCAGATATTTTCAAAACAGCTAAAATTAAGCCGCTTTTCAAAAAGGCAACAAAAATGAAATTCAAAATTATCAGCCCATTTTTCTTCTATCAGTTTTTCAAAATATTAGAAAACTTTTTACGTACGAATGAAACCTTTCTCACTAAACACGACGCTCCTTTCAGATTGCCAACATGGATTTAGAAAATCAAAATCAACGGAAACAGCTATATTTTCTTTTTTTAAAGATGTCGCCTCATCATTGGATCAAAACGAGGCACCTATTGATTATTTTAGATCTCTCAAAAGCTTTTGACGTCATTGATCATGACATTTTACTTTCCAAATTACCTTCATATGGAATTCGTGGTATTGCTCTAGATTGTTATGTTCGTACCTTAAACAACGATCTCAGAGAGTTGAAATCTTACTGGAATGATGGAACATTACGTACGCACCTTTCCGACTCTTTGCCCGTTGCATGTGGAGTTCGTCAGGATCGATTTTAGGCCCTATTCTGTTCCTACTTTACGTAAACGATATGCCCTCGACGATTCGAACGGAAGAACGGTTCTCTTGATGATACGAACATCCTTTGCAATAAAGAAACCGTAAATAGCACAATATCAGATGTTTCAAATTGGTTGAAATAACAATTTAAAGTAAACGAAAAGAAAACGGTTTTAATGCAGTTTTCCATTTCAAATAAACAATTCTGTGCTCCATTGAAAATGAACAGTGTACCATTGACTGATGTTAAAGCAACAAAATTTTTAGGTCTCTCAATTCAGTCACACCTTAAATGGAACGTCCATTTAAATGAATTGAACACACAATTAAGTTCATTATGCTACGCGTTCAGAATTTTGCAAATTCAGTCAGCCTTCATACTGCTCGTGTGTATACTTCGCCAATGTTCATTCCGCCTGAGATATGGCATAATATTCTGGGGAAATACATCTTATAGCTCCCAGACTTTTAGATTACAAAACGAATTGTACGAATAATAACCAATCCACCCACGTGATTCATGTAAGCCTCTCTTCATTAATCTAGGAATTCTACCATTACCGTGTCTTTTTATTTACGACTCAGTGTTTTTTGTAAAAAATGACTTGCTCAAGGGCGGGAATATTTTTTCAGAAAATGCCGAAGTCTATTACTATAACACTCGACGTAGAAATCATATTCATCAGGTGACAGTATCAACAGCTCATTACAAAAAATTCACATACAATACATGTACATTATTTACAACACTTTGCCAGATGACATTAAACGATATAATCCAATAGAAAGTTTAAATCCCAAGTGAAATCGTTTGTGTGTGCATAACTGTTTCTATACAATTAGAGACTATACTGAGCATCACAAGAAAAGTAACATTAATTTTAACAATGATACTTAATGCATTATTTAGCATTTGGACTGTATAAATGAGTATAAACAACCTGTAACAACAATTATACTACAGCTTCCGGGTCAATGACCCCCATCTCTATCAGGTTTTCGTCCAGTTTCCTGATCCATTGAGCAAATGCTGAGATGGTCCCTTGTTTGGCTTCTGGACATAAATGTACTTCATTTTCTGTGCACGTCTTCTAGAATTCAGTGGGAAATACAATTATTCAAATTATCGTTTCCATGTTGTCGCGGCAGGAAGTAATAAGAGCCAAAATTTATTGCTTATTTATCTTTGAAAATAGATTTTATTACATGGGAGTTTTTGTTTTTTCTCCTTTCAAAATTCAAAATTTGTGCTTATTTATCCTTGAAAATAGATTTTATTACATGGGAGTTTTTTTGTTTTCTTTTCTCCCTTTCAAAATTCAAAATTTATTGCTTGTTTATCCTTGAAAATAGATTTTATTACATGGGAGTTTTTGTTTTCTTCTCCCTTTCAAAATTCAAAATTTAAGTAGTATATGACTTAGTGTAGGGATCACAGAATTTTGAAAATGTGCACACAATTCACTTTTCCCATAGCACGTTATACGCAGTTTTTAACTGTTTTTTTTTGGCGTAAATGAAATTATGCTTTATTTATTTATTTATTTTATTTTGGTATTTTCAAAACTATTTTCTACATTTTTGAGATTTATTTATACAACATAAAAACATGTTCAGCTATAATTAGGTATTAAAGTTCACTTGCATATAAAAACAACACATTTTATCATGAACTATCATATAGATAAAAAATCATTTACTACTTACTACCTACACTTTCTTAATTTACTATTCGAAATTTCAGTGGCACAAAGTGGTCTGATATTCTTAATCAGTAGATTGTTTCTGTCTCAATCACAAGAGATGTTAAGATATTAATGTGAAGTGGCAGTTAATATGAATATAATAATAGTTCTTCACAATAAACTGTATCTATGGTAATAGTTTCAGTAGCTTTGATAAATGTTTTTTTTTATTTATTTCAGGACCATGACGGTAGACCTGCAGTACTTGAACAAGAAGATGTTGAAACGGAAACATCAGGTTATGCTAGTGAAGCTGGAGGAAATGACTATAGACACAGTGACTTTAGAGCAGCAACAAGCATCTCCGTGGATTAGTGACCAGCGTCGACCACACGATCATCAACGTGGAAACAGACATTCCGTAAACAACAGGTATGAAATGTATACAAAACTGAGTACTTCACTGTTTTTATGCTATATAAATTCAGAAACTAAATTAAATGCCTTTACAGGCATTAATATTCCTAATAATTTAATTAATCTGCTAATTTGCCCATTTAAATTCATAGATACTAGGTAGATTTTAGAAGTGGTTTTAAGTCATTTTAACTACGATGGTAGCAAAAATGTTTCTCTATTTTACTTTATCTTATCTATGATGCGGAAATGTCAGCTGTAATATTGGTATAATATTTGTTGAACCATTCACTATTGTCAACATTCCAACAACCAACATTCTTTACCAGCAAAGGTGGCTCAGGGCATCAACAGATGTCACTGCAGTGCCTCTGACCGAGAGGTCCTAGGGTTTGAGCCCCAGCAGTGGCAGGATTTTTGAGACTAGCTTGTCAGCTCGGCTGACAGCCAGAATTCAGCTGTTGTCTGGAGAATTCCAGAGCCGGTTGCTCTAATCGGTAGTTTCCCGTGGTTTCTCCAATCAACACCAGTCGAATGCTGGACTAGTACCTAAAAACGGACCTCGGACCGTGGACAATATGTCCTTACTTTTCCTTGTCCTTTCCTCACTCCTTGTTTCCTCACACCAACACTCACAGCCCTACACCACCACACTTATGGGAAAGCAGTCAGGAGCTGAGAGCTTCACCTGGCTGGTGGGGTTGCACGCGGTGAGAGGATAATGGTTCCATTCCACATGGTTGTGGAAATCCCTGCAAGCGACGTGGGTCGGCTCTAATTCGCCAGCTTGCGGAGGAAATACTCCACCTTCCGGACAAAAATATGCATTACACTTACGGGACCAATGATCTTACCTGTTGACACTCCCGGAATCCCCAGTCAAAGCCAATATTCTTAACGTCTGCCAATAATTCTCTCTCCCTCTCTTTTTTTTTTTCGCAGACGATATTACGTTTCCCCAAGCTCTACAGTTTCACAATCGTGAGTTTTATGCGTTGTTAATTATTTTTAAAAGTCGTTAATTTTGGTCTCCTCCTAATGATAGGATAAAGAGGTAAATGTTTAAATTAACAACTATGGGATGAGGTCTCCCACACCCCTTTGGTATGAAGTCAGATGATAAAAATGTCAAACCCACCTTCAAACACGCAAGTACCCCAGTGGTGCGCCCAACAGTTTTTCTGCACTCAGTGATTGATCTCAGGTCCAATGAGTTCATTAGCCATGCTGTTTCCCGCTACTTCGAATCTGAATCAGTGAAATTGCCGCTGATTCAATCAGTGAGCGCAAAGTCACTGATTTCTTCAGTCGAAATGCAGTTTCGCTGACAATCAGTGAATATGTGAACCTTTCATAATGCCCGCCAGCTTTCACTGATTGTCAGTGGCGCCCCCGACTGATCGCCCAAGTGCTCGGGTCCAACAGTCTGTTGTAAGAAAAATCCACGAGTGAATAGAAGTTTCCTGTGAGAAAACTGACCTGTGTCTGAAGATTGTTTTAATTGGTTAGGTAAGTATTTTCGCTTTTCTGTGACTCGTCTTGTTGATAACTGTGAGACGTTTTTATTTTATAGTGAACATTTAGCCAAACTAAGATATAGGTTATGAACACGGGTAAATACTTTGATTTTGTTTTTGTTATTAACTTAAAAACTTCTTATGTAACTTAAGAGTTTTATTTAACTGATTGTGATAGTGTGAAATATCTGACGTGCAATGTATAATTTCGTTTATGAAAGTTGTAAAAGTCCAAAATGCTTCGATTACACCACAGCAGAGCCAGCAAACTATTAACTCTTTTCTTTGGTTTTTCCAATTTAGTTTAATGACACCAGTCCAGGAATGGAGTTTTGAAGAAGTGTAAGAGAAAGTGGGGGAGCTTACTGGGACTATAACACTGTGAATATTTTGAAGGTATTTTAATTTGCCAAAGACTGCTGTAATACTGATTTATTTTGATCAGTGTCCTTTGTTTTCCCTTAGTCACTAAACACATTATATTTTACCCATTTACATGGCGAGGCTAGTTGGCAAAGTAGAGGGGAGTGCAGATGGTACATCAAAGCCATTTGCCTCCTGAGGTTCCTATCCAGACCTCATAATTTACCAGTTAGTATGTTTTTGTATGTAATCTGAAAATAAAGTAACCATTTTTTCCTCACATAACTTCATGACCTATCTATGTTTCTGTTTTAGGATGGCTCTAATTTGCATCTGGAGGAATTGGAAAGGAAAAAAACCTTCAAGAAAAATGTCCAGCAATATTTGATATGGGTGAAAGGATAAAAAATATTCTTGTTTGTTAGGTGATGGTTGGTTTTAACATCTGCCCTTTTAATAAAAAAATATTCCTTCACCCATGGCAGCATTTGACTTATTTTTTAAATTAATATTTACAACAAATTTTGGGCATACTCAACATTAGCAATTTTTTCATTTTTAGCAGTATATAATGATTATATCCTTTAGTATTTAATTTGAAATAAACTCATTGGTTTCTGTAATAAACCTCCTCCTGGGAAATGAACAATGCTTCTGCAATTGTTCAATTATAAAAACCTTCTACTATTGGAGTTAAGTTTTGTTATATCATAGAAATTTGATTCTTTTGTTCTGTGTCTGGTATTGACTTCATAGATTGACTTAAAGATTGTCCCAAATCGAGTATGGCCCAATTCTCAATTCATCTAATTTCTTCATATTCAGGGATTTCATGTTCTATGTACACAAGATCTCCTTTTAATTCAATTTGTCTCCTGTGTAGGTCGAATATTTTTGTTGTCATTATGAGGTTTATTGTATTCTTGAGTGCTATTTTCCTCTCTCTCTAAATCTTCGTCTGTGCATTTTATTTTTAATTCATGGTAGGTTATTTATGGTTTTACCCTCTAGAAAGTATTTTGTTGAGACTTATGTCACTGTATGTTCTGTCTCATATTTCTCCACAGTTTTTTTCACAATAGTTGTCCATAGGAATAGCAGCCTTTTGTCTTTTTCTTCATAATACATTTTATTTTATTCACCAAAGTCGGGTTTAATCTTTCATTGAGACCATTGCCGATCTATGGCAGAAAAAATCTATTTTTTTATTTGGAATTGTTTTAATTCTTTTGAATTTATTCCGGGATATTGATCTGTTAGTACCATCGGGATATCATGGTTTTTGTTATTTCCTAGTTAGTTTTACAAAATCATCAGCGTTTTGTTTTTTTGATGTTAAAATAAGCATATCTTGTGAAATGGCACCAGTAGGTGTGGGTTTTTTGTTGACGATCCTCCTGAACTCCTGATAGTATCTATAGAAACTATTTTAAAAAGGGTAGTTGTTTGACCTAGGTGTACATTAATCCAAATTTTGATTTTCTTCATGATTTATTCTTTAGCCGATGTCACAAGTTTCACTAATCTTCTATTTTTATGTTTATATTTTGGCTGTAAAGAATGGTGTTACTTTATTTATCATCCACGCTCTTCCCAGGTAACAATAAGTATTGTGTACATATTTTAGTAATATTTTACTAAATTCTTCTGATAATGAGAGTTTTTCTTTCTTTCAATTTTTATAATAAATTTCATTTTAGAATATTAGTTTTTCTATTGTTTTGTAGTTCTGTGCATCTTCTTTGACCCTTTTTTATGTCTTCTAATTTCACTGGGTTTACAATTTTAATATGTCATCTGAATTTTCATCAGGCTCTAGAACGGGATGCCTGTTTAAACAGTCTGCCTCTTGGTTTTAAATTTTTCCCAGCATTATATTTAACTTTAAAATTGTATGGGGACAGATAGTATGTCAAATCACCCAGTTCTTAATGTGTTTTTTGCTTTTATTTTTAAAATTTTTTTAAAAGTTTATAATTGAGTGTACCAAAATTCTCCAAGTAGCCAATGTTCCCAATATATCACAACCTTCTTTTATTGTCAAGCACTCAAGGTAAATTGTTTGTTTTTTCCTTGTGAGCTTCACTAATTTTTTCAAAAATATGCCGCTGGCTTATTATCCCCATTTTTCGTTGTTTTAGAACAGCTCCGATTTCTTTTATCGTGAGTTCTTTTCCAATTGTTCCATTCTGATTCTACTGTATTTTTCAAAATCATACTTGAGTACCAATCTGTCAAGGGAAAATTTTAGAATTTCTTTCCACAAAACAGCTGTCACACTCATTTATCCATTCATGCGTTTGAGTTTATCCATTGAAATAATTGATAATAAAATCATTGGCAATTTTTCTCAAATCTTTTATTTCAGATATTTGTTGCTTATCTTCTAAAACTTTCTTTAAAAATTTCTCAATTGTTTCATCTGAAGTACTGAGATTTTTCAATTTTTTCCTCTGTAGTCTCTTCTATGTAGTAGTTGTAAAATTGAAATTTTCCTCTTTATCCAAATATATGTGTCTTCTATTTACAATCAGTGGTTTTGTAAAAATGACTTGCTCAAGGGCGGGAATATATTTTCAGAAAATGCCGTCTATTACTATAACACTCCGAGAAATCATATTCATAGTGACAGTATCAACAGCTCATTACAAAAATTCACATACAATACATGTACATTATTTTACAACACTTTGCCAGATGACATTAAAAGATTAAATTTAGAAAAGTTTAAATCCCAAATGAAATCGTTTCGCTGATAACTGTTTCTATACAATTAGAGACTATACTGAGCATCACAAGAAAAAATAACATTAATTTTACCAATGATACATAATGCATTATTTACAATTTGGACTGTATAAATGAGTATAAACAACCTGTATCAACTATTGTACTACAGCTTCGGTCAATGACCCCATCTCGATCAGGTTTTTTTGTCCAGTTTCCTGATCCATTGAGCAAATGCTGAGATGGCCCTTGTTTTGCTTCTGGGCATAAATGTAACTTCATTTCCCGTCACGTCTTCCCAGAATTCAGTGGGAAATACAATTATTCAAATTATCGTTTCCATGTTGTCGGCAGGAATTAATAAGACGAAAAATTTTTTGCTTATTTATCCTTGAAAATAGATTTTATTACATGGGAGTTTTTTGTTTTTTGTCCCCTTTTAAAATTCAAAATTTTATTGCTTATTTATCCTTGAAAATAGATTTTATTACATGGGAGTTTTTGTTGTTTTTTTCCTTTCAAAAAATTTAAAATTTATTGCTTATTTATTTTGAAAATAGATTTTACTACATGGATTTTTGTTTTTTTCTCCTTTCAAAATTCAAAATTTAAGTAGTATATGACTTAGTGTAGGGATCCCGAATTTTTAAATGTGCACACAATTCACTTTTTCCATAGCACGTCATACGCAGTTTTTAACTGTTTTGACGTAAAATAAATAAATAAATATACTTTGATAGATTTTCTGATAAAGAAATCCAGACTTTTTGAAATTGATGTCTTTTTTTTTTTTTTTTTTTTTTTGCATTTTTATCCTACCAAATATTTGTGTTGTAATTAGCTTCTTGTGAAGGTTTGTGTTTTGGAGTTCATCTGGTAAGCCATTTAAATTTTACCCCAAGTGAATTAATATCTTAGAACTTGCGCTTCTTGATCATCATTCATCAATTGTATTCCTGTCTTTGAAATCAGTAGCCAGGTGCCTCCATTGCGTGTCAGGTATCAGTCATTTGTTCGTACCATGGCAGATTTTGAAATTTTAGGAAACAATACACAATAGTCTTTGTTTTCTTTATACACATATGTGTTTTATACATTTTACATGTATATATGTACATAGAAACAAAGGCATGCAGTGCTGTTAGCATTTCCAATTTTGCTTGCAATGCTGCTGATTTTAATTATGAAAATTATAATTAGCAGAGGAAGCTGATTAAGTTGCCCTAAAACTTGCTACATACTTGTAATAATACTAAATGTTTATTTGTATTTTTACTTTAAAAAATTTTTACAGATTTAATGTCCTTTTTTTATTTTTATTGTAAAATTTACATAAAAATCCATTAAATGTATTTTTATATATTTAAATTATAAGAGTCCTTTCTTTCACTACTTTCTTCCCATCTTTCTTTCAGAATTTGTTGTATTGTCACCGAAATTGTCAATAATATGTACATAAATGAAGAGTGTTAACTGCAGGCCAATTTTTTCTCTGTAGTGAGTTTTGAAAAGTTCCTGAACATCGGTTTTCTTCTGTTGTATGTTTTATTGGTTTAAATAAAAACTTGTATTCTCCTATCTCACTTAAAAGGCAGTATCTCCCTTTTAAAATTACCTTAATTCCAAACATATCTCTTTACCAGTATTCCTTTCATTGAAAAGCCAATTGTTTGTAAGTAAATGATGTAACAAAACCTTCCTACCCAAGGATAATGTGACTTAAGGAACTAAACCATAACATTGACAATTTTTCACTTTATAATGTTGAAGACAATAAATGAACAGATAAATGGATTGCTCATATGAAATAGAATACAGGTCTGTTATTACCTCAATTTTCAATTTTTTCTGAGTTAAGATATTGACTCAATATCTTTGCCATAATATGTATATTTCTATTGTATTTGTTTTGTAGTTAATATGTACAGTGCTGTTCAAGATCATTTTCCCATAAAAACTTCAAAAAAATTTGGCCTAATTAACTTTGACTTTCTTTACACCTATTTTGTCGTTTCCCCTGTACTATATGCACAAACCCAAAATCCTACTATTGAGATATCAAGGGAAAAATACTTTAAATACAGATATAAATTATTATTATATTTATTGTATTTATTAAATTTTTATGTTTTTTAAGCATTTGTTTAAAGCGATACAGTGATTCTCAGTAGTAGGATTTTGGGTTTGTGCATTACAGTACTGGGGAAACGATGGGTATTTCACTGATTCAAATAAGTGAAGCCTTACTTTCACTGATTGCAACAGCTATTAATTCCACTGGTTCAATTAGTTGTCACAAATTTCACTGATTCAAATAGTGAAGTTTCACTGATTCAAATAGTGAAGGGTTTTACTGATTCAAAGAGGGGAAGTTTCACTGATTCAAAAGTGGACCCGTTTTTCACTGATTCATTCAGTTCAATTCACTGATTCCCGGTGGCAGATTTATAACTACCACAATCGTGAATAGTCACTGTCAATCAGTGGTTTTTCACTGATTCAGGCTGGGGAGTACACACGCACGACTGTACATACTATCTCCCACACTTAAAAACGGATGCGCCCCGCATTATTACTGAATTAAGCAATTTTCGAAAAGTAAGAGAGTTCAACGAAAAACAGACATGCATTCTTTAACCGTCCTTTGAAACCGTCCGTGAAAAAAATTTCAGTGTTTTTTTATGTTATCTAATGCATTAATTTACAGAAAAATTAGGGGATTTTTTTATTTCAAAAAAATATACTGATATGTTCTAAAGATCTACTTTTTAGAACAGATCTCATTTAACACAAGCATTTATCGTCAATATTGTACCTTTGCTATGTTAATGTTTTGCAATTATCGAAAATACAGAGAGGTCGCCGAAAGTGGGACAGAAAACCCGGTTTTACCGTCCTTTGAATCATACGAGGAGAAAATTTATCAAAAAATTTGGAGCTGTTTTTAAGAAATTAATTGTTTAGAACTTGGCTATATTTCACGCAAACTACGACGCGAAAATCATCACTTTATTTTCGAAAACTGTACTTGACATTATTTTAAGTTTTTCAGCTAGGTCGAATTCAGTCGCTGTCTGGAGGAGAATTTAGCGGCCGGCTGCTCTGATCGGTAGTTTTCCCTGGTTCCTCCCATCACCACCAGGCGATACTTCGCGAATGTTCATTCCGCCTGAGATATGGCATAATATTCGGGAAATACATCTTATAGCCTCAGACTTATAGATTACAAAAGAATTGTACGAATAATAACCAAATCCCACCCACGTGATTCATGTAAGCCTCTCTTCATTAATCTAGGGTTTCACCATTATCGTGTCTTTATTTCCGAATCAGTGTTTTTTGTAAAAATGACTTGCTCAAGGGCGGGAATATTTTTCAGAAAATGCAAGTCTATTACTATAACACTGACGAGAAATCATATTCATCAGGTGACAGTATCAACAGCTCATTACAAAAATTCACATACAATACATGTACATTATTTTACAACATTTTGCCAGATGACATTAAACGATTAAATTCAATAGAAAAAGTTTAAACCCCAGTGAAATCGTTTTTTCTGCATAACTGTTTTTTTACAATTAGAGACTATAACTGAGCATCACAAGAAAGTAACATTAATTTTAACAATGAAAATAATGCATTATTTACCATTTAGACTGTATAAATGAGTATAAACAACCTGTAAATAACTATTGTACTACAGCTTCCGGGTGAATGCCCCCCATCTCGATCAGGTTTTTCGTCCAGTTTCCCTGATCCATTGAGCAAATGCTGAGATGGCCCCTTGTTTTTGCTTCTGGACATAAATGTAACTTCATTTTCTGTGCACGTCTTCTAGAATTCAGTGGGAAATACAATTATTCAAATTATCGTTTTCCCTGTTGTCGCTGAGGAAGTAATAAGAGCCAAAATTTATTGCTTATTTATCCTTGAAAAAAAGATTTTATTACATGGGAGTTTTTTGTTTTTTCTCCTTTCAAAATCAAAAATTTAAAATTTATTGCTTATTTATCCTTGAAAATAGATTTTATTACATGGGAGTTTTTTATTTTTTCCCTTTCAAAATTCAAAATTTAAGTAGTATAGGACAGTGTAGATCCAAAATTTTTGAAAAGGGCACAAAAACACTTTTATAGCACGTCATCGCAGTTTTTAACTGTTTTTGACGAAAAAAATAATAAATGCCGGCAGTACCCTCCAAACGAGCTCGCCCGCGCGCGATCTGCCCTTTCCCTTCCTTGTCCTATCCTCCCTTCACATACACAACATGCACTACACACCCATTTTCCCGGGGACACCGGTCGGGGCTTACAGTTGTCCGCTGGGCGGGCCCCGCTGGTGGAGAGTCCGGGGGAAACCCATAGCCGAGGGAGGTCGGCCCCGGGATCTCCCCATCCAGTGGGGAAATCCCCGCCCCCCGGAGAAAAAGCACTCATAAGGGGACTAACAAACCAGTTGAGGGCCCGGAACACGAAAAATCAATCAATCTAGGGGAAAATTATTTTCAAAATGAGTTGCAGGAAGGCGTGAAAATATTCAATTTTACAATTTTGAAAAGAAAATTTTTAAAAAAACTTATTCCCGCCACTTTTTCCCGTTCTTTGGTATGGGAAAAAGTTTTCAAAAGTTTGGCCCCTTTTAAAAAAATAAAATGCGAGGCTTGGAAAAAGATATCCAAGACAAAATGTTCGTTTAAAACTCCTAGACCCCAGATCGTTGAGATCGTTCGTTTTTGTTGATTGTAATTACGGGGCACGTCGACTGTTAAGATTACCTCATGTGTTGTGCATGTTCATGGCGGGACGGGCAGATCACCCGGGGATGGCGAGATCCGGTGCCAAATCCCGTGGTTCGGTTTCCCGGATCCAACCATTTCGGAAACGGCTAAGTTTGTAAAGCGTTCGCGGCCGCCGTTTTAAAGTATAGGGTTTGGGGAAAAATGGCGATTTTAAAAAAGGGAACGTTAAAAACCCGGACCAGGAAGGAAACTAGGGCGCGAAAATTTTACGGGGAGAAATGTAACTGAACGATGACCGGATGAATCTTTTAAAGTCTCCTGAATAATCGATCAGCGAGCGGTGCCGCTTTTTCCGCAGGTGGGGGCCTGCACCCATGCTGACTGTTTTTCTTCGGGGGAAAGGGGGAAATTTCCCCCAATGCGCAACTGGGGATGATGGTGGAGAATGTTTTTGGGGATTCATCACTCATTCGGAAGGCACGATGAATTAACATTAGTATGCAAAAATCCGGGGGTGTTCTCCCTATTGCAGATGTTTTCCCCAAAGATGACATCTAGCTGGATAATAGTTTGTGTCCGAGTTCCATACAAAGGATTAGAAAAGCACCAGGGGGAGTTTTGATAATCCTTGTCCCATTCAAAAACCCAAACGAGAATCTGTGAACCTTCTGATGGGCTGTTCTCCATGGATCCCAAAGGAAAAGAGGGCCCCGACATGGGGGGGTTTCCCCTTCCCGTTTGGGATCATCTAAAACTTAATTAAATTCTTTCACGTCTTGGCGGTGCCCTGCAACAGGGGGTATTCAGGATGTGGGCGGGTTTTCCTTTAAAGTGATGACTGTTATTTGATGTATTCATTCCCTCGTTGTACTATCTCACCGTCCTTTTTCAGTAAAATCCGCTTAAAATACATAATATCAATAATTTCTGAATTTTCCCGCCCTTTTTTTTCTAAAATTTCTCTTAATAGAAATATTGTTTTATGTTCGTAATTCGATAATGTTTTAATGACAGATGTATGTTTTATTTAGAGGTTTTTCTACACCCGGGAATCTATTGTCTCTAGTTAAATCATCGTTGGTCATATTGGTACTGATGAATCTAATCGTCTCCGATGGGGAGACAGGGGTTTTTGTGTTGGTCATTTATGGACCCGACATTTGGGCCCCGTTGAATTCCCCAGGTAATTTTCATTTCCTCTCTGTAAACATTCCCCGAAGGGTCTCAACTGAATATTACAAAAAACCCACATTAAAAAGCCACCCGGTCCTACATCCCAACAAAAATTCCCGCCTCCCCCAAAAATTTGTACCTCCGTCTTTCATTTTTCTCCATTCTCTCCCCCGATTTCATCCCCTTTCCCCCCCATGGTTCCCCCATTCCGCTTTTATTCCTCTGCGATATAACCACCGTTGTCACTGCTATATTTCTACTCCTTTCAGGGGGCCCACACTGTTCCCCTTCGCCCATACTCAAACATTGTTAAATTTCTGAATTATAGACTAAGGGAAAAAAAAGATATCCTTGGAGTCACAACCCCAAAATTTTAATCTTCTTTGTAAAACCCGAGTTTGTAAAGGCATCGGCAAAAGTTGATTTTAGATTTTTAGTTTCTTTATATGACAGATTATTAGATTTCCAAAAAACTTTTCGTTTTCTGTTCCCAATTTTATCATCCCGAATCTGTTATACAAGTTAAAAATAAGTGTTCCCATATGAGCTTGATTTTCGTAATTATATTGATTCTTTTTCAAAAAAATTAAATGTAGTTTTGCTGAAAAAAAAGGATGTCGTATTCTTCTTTTCTCAAGTATTTTGCTTTGCATTTTTCCCCAAAAGATTAAAATTTTTTGGTCAGGGGAAGGAGGGTAAAAGGCCCACCTCCCAAATAAAGACATTTTTTATTTTTTTTTTTTTAAAACAAATTTAATTTTTTCAAACATTTGAAAAATATGAAGTCAGTTTTTTTTTTAAATCCCGTGTTGTATACGGGGATTTTTAAAATTTTTCTGGTCAATCGGGAAAAAAAATTTTCAATTTAATTATTATTTAAAAATTGATTTGTAAATTTTTAGGTCTTTAATGAAAAAAGGAAAAAAATACAAATTAATTTCGTTTAAAAGGAGAAGAAAATTAAAAAAGCCGCTGGGCATTAAAAAAATTTAAAAAAAAATAAAGAATTGGATACAGGGCCACTAGATCCACAAATTCCAAATTAAAAACGCATTGGGGACAAAAAACACTCAGACAAATCGTTCTCGGCGGCGAGGCAGCGTGCCGAGACCGCTTTCCCAGGCGCGTTCCTCGAACCAATATCGAGAACGGACGGCCCATTGGCTTGTTATCGGGGGCCGTTCGAGTCTAAAATAATAATAATAATAATAATAATAATAATAATAATAATAATAATAATAATAATAATAATAATAATGTACAAGATAGTTCTTTTAAATTTATTGCACCAAATAGGATCAATCACGATGATACCAGGAATTAAGACGTACAATTCATATAAATTTATTGGTGTAACGTTTCGCACATTTAGATGTTTTTCAAAAGCATTTGACAAGCGGTTGACAATAAACATTACATTTTAAGTAGAAAAAAACAAAGGAATAAATTAAATGTACATATTGAAGATTTTAAAAACATACTTCAAGAAATACAATTTAGATATTGATTTATAATTTAAATTAAACAACCGGTTGTTTGATAAACAAAAGGATAAAACAAAAATAGGGGATAAATCTAATGTGGTCTACTCATTCCTTGTGATGACTGTCAACGTTGAGAAACCAAACAATATCTTAACAAAAGAGTTTACCAACACAAATCGACATTAATAAAGATTCAGCATTTACACTCATTAAAAAACATAGAACGGAACGCAACCACTCTATTGGTTTCGATAAAGTCAAACTTTACATCACGAAAAGCTACTTTTAAAAGACAAATTGCAGAAATGGTGCATATTATGTTAAATGATACTATGAAAACAAAAATTAATATTGAAACTTCATCTAATTTATAAATTATTTAAAAATAAACAGACATCCATAATTGCGTTTTGCCCGGTTCACTCTAATTTTGCATCCATTCCTTGATATATGTCATTTGTGCTCTTACATATGAATTTTAGCTACAAATTAGACGCCGCCTTCGGATATTAAAAATATATGTTAAACATTAATGTATCTTCAATATGTATATTTAATTTTTTCTTTTTTTTACTACTTAAAATTAATTTTTACTGTCAACCGCTTTAAAATGTTTTAAAAAGGCACATGCTAAATGTGCGAAAGTTCCAAAATTTATATGAATTATACTTTAATTCCCGGGTATATCGATTGATCCTTTTTGGGCCCAAAAAATTTTAAAAAGAACCATCTTTCTACAATATAAAAAACGGATAAAAGGAATATATTCAACCATTTAAAAATAAAAATTTTAATAAAATAATAAAATGATAATAATGATGATAATAATGATAAAAAATAAAAAATAATAATAATAATAATAATAATAATAATGCCTTTATTAAAAAGGGGGAGGCTCGCCATCAGGCCCTCTTCCTCTAACACTGTCAGATATATACGAAGAGTGCAAAATGTACTATCGTATACAAAAAAAAAATATATTTAAGTTCAAAGTAGTTAGTGAAACATGAATAAGTTGCAATTTTTAAAAACAAAATAAAATTTTAAAATAGAAAAGAAACTGGCAAATTTTGTTGTCCAAAACAGAAGTTAAAAAAAATTTTGAATTGAATAACATTTCTCCAAATTTTTTGGGGCTAGGGGGGGCAGCCTGGTTTCCCCCCGGCATGTAATCTTTAAAACACAAACACACCACCCCTGCCGCTAAACCCTGGAGGAAAACCAGCTAGTGGGGAAAAACCCACCAAGCGGGCTGCGTCCTAATAAAAAGAAACAAGCAAAAAGTAAATTTGAAGTAACAGGATTTGAGATGTTTTCAGAGCTGCTGGCTATGCTACGGGGGATCGTCTTTTTCCAATCCCCCTTTTCCCCCTATGGAAAAAAAATACTTTTCCGGGCAGTATCAACCAGTCGAAAATAAATTTTCAACAATTTACATTACGGTTATTTCAAATTTTTAAACATATTAGTCATTTTTTAAACTTTCCTAAAAAGGGGTAAAACGACATTGGTTTTGGGAAACCGCTATCTATAGTGATAAAAATTGAATGATGTATTCTTTTTTGAAAAAGAACGGGTTTTTTTTAAAAGATGTTAGTGGGGGGCATTTTGTAATGAGGAAGGCATTATTCCACTCGCGCTACAGTAATTGCAAATGATTTATTGTAGTAGTTAGTTTTAGTTTTGGAATACAGAGAACTGAAATTTCTAAAACGGGGATTTAAGACGTAAAAAAAATTTTTAAATATGACGGCGAATCCATTTTGATTTAAATAAAAGAAAAAGGTTGTGATCAAAACGCCTATCTTTTGTGTTAGTATTTTGTTCACTTTATAAACTCGGGAATTGATCGTTTTTTTTTATTATAAATGAAACAATACAGGCTTTTTGGAGCTCTTTGCAAATTTTGAGCTGGGAATCTTTCAAATTGTGGTACAAATGTCACCGTAGTCTAAATGGGGGGACACAACAGGTTTTTTTAAAAAATTTCCTTCGTACTTGTCGACATTTATCGATACATCAAGGGATTGCAAAGATGCAAAAACCCTTGCGAAGAATTTCGGATCTGATTTTCCCCAGCTTATGATCTTCAAAAATTAAGCCCCCAGAAAGACGAGGCACACAAATTTATAAGCACATCGGGAACGTTCTAGCTTATGATGGAAGAGCCAATTATGATGGTTTGATTTTGTAGGTTTAAAAATTTAAACCCTTTTATTACATTTTATCAGACGGGGGAATTATTTAATCAATTATTAGCATTTCTACCTGTGATTTTTTCCCGAGATGTAAATTTGCAGATCTTCCGCGTACAAACGTGAATATATTCTCAAAGTTTGCTTGATAAGTCATTCACACAAATTGAAGAACAGCCCCCAAAAAAACCCCGAGGAATCCCAGGGAAGAATTTTTTTTTGGAATGGATATCAACTACAAATTCTTGCCTAGGAAATAGTTTGAACCAAAAATAGAAATCAGAAAATTTAGATTTTCGCATTTCCAATTAGAATATCGTAATTAAGAGTCGAAAGCTTTACTAAAATCTAAAAGTGTTAATACCGTTTCGAGTCCATCGTTGCGCTTTCTTATATCTTCAGTTATAGTAAAACTATTGTATACTTTACCTTCTAAAGCCGGATTAAAATTTTGGGGTCTGAACCAGAAATGTTTTAAATGTCTTCGCATTTTTTAAGAACTTCTGACACTGTCGGCATTATACTAATTGGAGATAATTGCAAGACGCCGAAGTCGATCGATTTTGGAAGAGTCGAAATGCAAGCTTCAGTTTGAGGAAAAGGTTTTTGTTTTTAGTGGGAAAATTTAAATTTAAAAGCGTAAGTGCGGAAAGGCAAAAGGTAAGAAAGTTTCAATTGTTTGGCTGGATTGTCGGAGCCATTGCGTTTTATTTTAGTGAGCGACCCAAACATACTTACTTCGGATGATCTACATTACAGAAATAAAAATTTTTCCCACGCAGGTGAATTAGCTGCAAGAGCCTGTAAATACGCTTGAACAGAGTGGGATTGGTTTTGAAACATTTAAAAGTGGCTTTAAGTCCTCCAAGGACATGTCTACAGGAATTTCAGGAGAATTTGCTTTTGTGATCCGGGTCTCCAGTGAATTCCCAAAAGTCTTTGTGTTCCTTTTTTATTTAAAGATGTCATAATAATATCAACCGTTTCAATTTCTTGTTTTTCGGAATTTCGTAACTTCTTGTACCCTTTTCATTATTAGAGGTTTTTTTGGTTGGGCGACGGAAAGCTGAGTCGCGTTCCGCATGAAGTGCTTTTAAATTACCTTGTTTTGGGGCCGCGGGACGGGCATCGCCGCTTTTTCCCTGGTGCATGCTTTTTCAAAAGGTCTGATATAATTTTTTAAGGGTTTTACTTTTCTATTAAGGGATGTTTGATTATAAACCTCGCTAAGGAGCTTTTGGGACTGCGTCGCCAAACCTCAGAAGATTTTTGTAGTCACGGGATCGGGTCATTTTTTGTTTATATTTAGGAATTTTTTTAAGTACACCATAAATAGAAAAACATGTTTTCTCCCGGGGGCAGATATCTGACCACGTTAATACTTCAGGTATCTGTCACGATCGCATATTATCCTTTTTAGCTGTAATGATTGGGTGGTAGGCCCCAAAATTTTAATACTTGTAAATTGTAGAGTTGATAGTATCAAAAACTTTTGCGAATTTGGAGCCGTACTGTCAATCGCAATTGAAATCACCCCCAAATTTGATATCCTGATATTTTTTCGAACTGTGAAAGGGGGAACTCTCTCAGATGCCGTTTTCAGGCCCCGTAAACAACGGCAAAAAGGTTTCCGCAAACTATTTCCCTGAGGCAAAAATGGATGGAGAGTGAGACTACGAAACCCCAATGCGAGAAAAACAAGCGACCCCTCCACCCATCTTTTCTTTTTAAATTGTTTTTTAAACCGCCTATCATTTTTGAGCTCATAATTGATACCGATATCCCGATTTTTTTTAGATTTTAGCCATTTTCGCTAATTAATAACAGGTCTGGTTTCTTTTCCTATAATATTTGAAATTTCAAAGTAATTTCTTAATTTGGGATTTCTGGAAAACAGACAAACCACGGGGAAAATGGGGACAAAGAGCTTTTTAAACTTTAAGGGTTTCAGGGCTACTTGGCGGGTCTTTTCCCAAGGGGGGGGGGAAATAAGCCAGGTATAGAATTCCCGAGACACGTGTACTGAGGGGAAAATCTGTTGTATTTTTGTTGCCACATTTATGAGATATTCCGGGGGGGAAAAAAAACAATATATTGGGCGAAAAGGGAAACGGAACTAAATAAATTAGCAGTCACCCTTGGGAAAACTAACTCTTAGAATTAGTCTAATTTAAACAAGTTTTTTCAACTAATTAATATTCTAGGGGATAATAGTTCTATAATTATAATTATAATAAGAACAGTACAAATAGACAATAAAAATAATAGAATTCAAAATTTGCAAAATAAAATAATTTGAATGTTAGTAAAAAAATTAGAAGGGGAAAATTAATAATAATTATTATACATATTAATGGTAATAATAATAGTAATATTAATATTAATAATAAATGATAATAATTATCAATAATAACAATAATATCATAATCATAATAATAATATCAATAATCATAATTATAATATCAATAATAGTAATAATAATTTAATATCACTAAAACAAATAACAAAGAAGAAAAAGTTTTAAAAATTAATTAAAAATCTTTTTGTTTTTAAAAAGAATGCTAGTACATGGAATTTTGCTCTAATTTTCTATTCTATCCAGTTCTGCTGCAGTTTTGACTCGAACTTTGGTATTTCTCACCTTTACAATGATGACATCATCTGTTGTCCAAACGTTCTGTTAGCCGAAAGTTCCACAGCCTTTTTAGGACGTCCAGCCGTTCTCGTCAGGTCCTCACGAATGGTGACACAGTTCTCTTCAGATTTTAAAATTGAAACATTTCCCGGCGCTTCCTATAACTGGTAAATTTGACAAATATGGAGAAGTGCCACCATTCGTTTTCGGCCAACTCGATGGCTGCGATCAATATCTTATATCTAACTGGACACCTATCTTTTGTCAACATTGATTGCAATGCAGTCAGTGTCCTCGCCATCACGCTCCCGTTCTCCAAATATCCTTAAGCAGTTACGACGCTGTAGCTCGAGCTCCTCAGTACGCTCTGCCAGTTCCAGTTTGAGATCATCGATCTGCTTGGTCTTTTGTAATAGTTTCTCTTCATATCGAGAAACTAACGCTTTCAATTTTCTATCCATTGCTTCGAAACAACCTGCGAAATTTTGCTCATGAACGCATCCGAAGTCAGGATGCTTTCAATCAGCGAAGCAGAGACAGCGTCGTTAGCTTTTGCGTTGCGTGTGGCCATGTTACAAAATAATAGAAAAACTTATTTAACACAAATTACTTGTAGAAAAAAATTAAAAATATTAACAATATTTCAAAAATATAGGTTATACTTAACTTATATCAGGCAGACACTGGCGTTGTGTGCGGCGCTGTTCCCAAAGGTCCTAGGGCTGAATAAAACTACCTGCTGCGCTAGCTCACTCAAACTACCTGCGGTGGAGCGCTTAAGAAATACGTCCTCACAGCTCGGAGACATGGCACGAATGAGGTAGGCTAATTGCAGCGATGAATAATGAATGTGTGAGGAGTCGCTGGATCTCTCGACGCCGTTTATTACCATGCGTTTCTATCAAATATCTCTATCGGTCGTATGCGTCTTAACCTGTTAACATGCAACCTACAGATTTCTTAATGTACTTGTACCTACCTGTTTGTTAAAAATCTAACATGCTTCGCAACTTAAATAAATAATCATTGATTTATCTCAAGTCAACTATTTATTAAGAAAACATGTGGTGATGTACGTAAATGTATTGCATGTAAATTTTTTGTAGTTAGCTGTTGATACTGTCGCCTGAACAACATGATTACTATGTCGAGTGTTAGGTTATAGACATTGGTGTTTGCTGAAAACATTGAGTAAGTCATTTTTGACAAAACCACTGATTCATAGATCAAGTGGAAAAATAATGGTAAAATTCTAGATTAATAGAGACTTTCAAGAATCCTGGGTGGAATTTGCTTATTATTCGTACAACTCTTTTTTGTAATCGAAAAGTCTGGGAGTTATAAGATGTATTTCTCCATATTATTGTCATATCTCAGGCGGGAATGAACATTCGCGAAAAAAGCACAACGAGCAGTATGAAGACTGACTGAATTTGAAAGAATTCTAAACGCCTAGCGTAATGAACTTAATTTTGTGTTCAATTCATTTTAATGGACGTTCCATGTGAGGTTGGACTGAATTGAGAGACCTAAAAATGTTGTTACCTTATCATGAATGACAGAACGTTAATTTTCAAAAGGAGTACAGAATTGTTTATTTGAAATGGAAAACTGCATGAAAACCGTTTTCTTTTCATTTACTATTAATTCGTTATTACGGAACAAATTTGAAAATCTGATATTGTACTATTTATGGGTTCTTAATTGCAAAGAACATTCGTATCATCCGGACATAATCGGACTTCTGGACATAAATGTAACTTCATTTCTGTACGTCTTCTAAATTCAGTGGGAAATACATTTATTCAAATTATCGTTTCCATGTTGTCGCGGCAGGAAGTAATAGAGCCAAAATTTATTGCTTATTCTCTTTGAAAATAGATTTTATTACATGGAGTTTTTTTGTTGTTTTTTCTCCTTTCAAAATTCAAAATTTATTGCTTATTTATCCTTGAAAATGGATTTTATTACATGGGAGTTTTTTTTTTTCCCTTTCAAAATTCAAAAATTTATTGCTTGTTTATCCTTGAAAATAGGTTTTATTACATGGGGTTTTTTGTTGTTTTTTCCCTTTCAAAATTCAAAATTTAAGTAGTATATGACTTGGTGTAGAGATCGCAGAATTTTGAAAATGTCACACATTCACTTTTCCCCATAGCACGTCATACGCAGTTTTTAACTGTTTTTGACGCAAATAAATAAATAAATAAATAAATCCAAGCGAAGATAACTGTTCTTCTGTTTCGAATCGTCGAGGTTTAAATGGTTTTTTCGTTTACGAATAGTAGGAAGAGAATATGCCATAAAAGCGATTCCTGCGGAACGCTTAGTAATGAATCGGAAAAGTGTGTACATAATGTTCCGTCATTCCAGTAAGGTATTTCTAAACGCTGAAATCGTTGTTTAAGATACGAACATAACCAATCTAGAGCATTACCACGGATTCCATACGGAGGTCAGCTTGGATGCCGAGAACCGCCTCTCACCAACATAACTAACCTTCACATTTAGCTGTCATCACAGCTGCACAACGATGCATGTCTTAGTGTGGTTATAGAGATTTTTAGTGAAATGTTCAAAGGTTGTTAGGCGTGAAACCTTTTACTTCATCGTGCACTTTTTCCCATTCCATAAATTTGCTGTTTCTGTAAGTAATATCATGAACTACTCAAACATCACCTCAAAGCTGACAAAACTGTTATTTTCACGTTCAAAAATATCCAACACTTATTAGCTTGCCGACGTATCGAATATACATTAACAAAGAAAAGAATGCAGGAAATATTGTGCCAAACTTATCAAATACATCTCATTTTTAAAACAAATTAAGAACATTTAGAACAAGATTCTATTGCATATCTGCGTTAGCATTTGAGTTCACATATGTCAATAGCATGCCAAGTATTCACTTAGCGTTTGAAAATATTCAAAGCCATTATTTTAAATGTATATAATTCAATGAGACAAGTACTTTTACGTTTTCGACTTAATACACAAGGTGAGAAGTGATGAATCGTGCCGGAAATAGGCGTACTTGCGAGAGAAAACTCCTATAACCGGGCCGTGGAAAGAAAATTTAATAAATTTTGTTCCGATATCTAATAAATTACTTCCTCTAACACGTTGTATAGTTAAATTGGGGTCCTTTTTTAACTTTCGAAAATATCCTACAGCCTTAATAAAAAAACAATCTTAAAGAAAGTACGTTTCAAATTCAAGTATCACGACTACCAATCAGATCGATCAGGAAATATCCACTTTGGTGAAAATGCAAGTTCGGTTTATGCGCTAGTGTTGACAGTTGGAGGAACAAGCTGGAAGACTGAGCTTTTGAGAAAAAAACACGTTTACTCATTCTACTACTACGACGACGACGACTACCGCTGGTACTACCTCCGCTGCTACTACTACTACTCTCGCTGCCACTACTACTATAGCTACAGCTGCTACAGTACAATACAAGTAGTACTAGTACAACATCTACTATAGAACGATTTTCCTAAGGATGAGCCAAAGTGACAGTTCGCCAAAAAGTGGACATCATATGTAATTCAGAGAAGTACCCCTCCTCCGCGACAGCTGTTCAGCCATTCCTTGGGAAGTGCAATGGCTGCGGGGAAAAACACCCCTCAGAAGTCTAAGAGTTTCGCTTAAAAATTGCACGTACACGGGTTCGGAAAATTTTAAATTTAATTACTTTGGGAAAATCTTTTAACATGGTCTCCAATCAGTAAAAAAACGCCACAAATTAAATAAAGCTTCAATCAGAGCTCGTCACACAACCAAAAAGGGCCGGGAACTAGGGCACGGTAGGCACCCCATTCAAGTCTCGGTTTTAAAATAAAAAAATTTTATCACACAAAAAATATTCTTTTGTTAATAAAAAAAGTTTTTTTACAGAAGAGCCATAACACTGCACAAAATTTAAATTTTTTCCCGTACAATATTTTTGCGACGAGACATAAAAAAAAGAGCGCTTTTTAAAAACCAACTTAGCTTTTTAACGAACGAATGCGGGAAGCGATTCAAGGGGCTCAACGGCACGACGACCACAGAACACCAGTTATGTTGCAGCTCTACCTGTCATTTTGGCTCATCCAAGAAAATCGCCTTAATCTACTCCGCTCCCGCTCCCGCTCCCGATGCATTACCCTCCCATACCCTTTACCCCGTGCTGACCGCGCGATCCCGCGGGGCCCGCTTCCCGCTGCTGCTGCGCTGATGCTGCTGCCCATGCTCCCGCGCTCTGCTCCCGCTGATGCAATGCTGCTGATCCCAACCCGCTGATGCTGAAAATAACCCGCAAGATCCCGCTGATGCGCTAATGATGCCGCGATGTTGCTAAGATGTTGCAATGATCCCGCAAATGCGCAAAGTTTTGATGCGCTAAGATGCCTGATGCTGCAAGATGCGCGATCCCCTAATGATGCCAAGCGCTAATGTGCCATGCTAATATACGCTGATCCCATGCGCTAATGATACTGCTGTTTGGAAAATGTTACGATGCTTAATAATTGCTGCTGTACTGATTCTGCTACGATGCTGCCCCCAGCTGCTACTGATGCCGCTGATAATGCTGCCCCCTCCCGCTGCCGCAAGCTTTTGCCAATGCTGTTGCCCCCAATGTTTGTTTAATGCTTACTAATGTTTTTTATAATGTTTTTTGCCACTAATGCTTCTGCTATAATGCTTCTACTAATGTTCTGTAGTAATGCGTCTACTACTAATATTTTACTACTAATACTATGTTGTATAGCGAAGATATATTAATAAGCGGGAAATAGTGATACTGAAAACGGGTTTTTTCTTGGTCTGTATGGGGAAGATTTCCCGAATATGAAGTTAAGAATCCACTTTTAAAACTTGATGGAAAATTGATTTCTACAATGTCTGTCAGTATTTGTGTGTTTGGGGAAAACACTGTCCCTGAATCGTAATTTTTTCCCCGAAATTGATATTCGCGTTGATCTAGCTGATGCCCGTACCCTTTGAATTTGAAATAAATTTTTTAAATTTTTTAGTGTTATTTTTGTGAAATCCCAACGAAGTCAGGTTAGCCAACTGGTCTATC
The DNA here is from genome assembly GCA_964035755.1 of Teleogryllus oceanicus. Lineage (NCBI taxonomy): Eukaryota > Metazoa > Arthropoda > Insecta > Orthoptera > Gryllidae > Teleogryllus > Teleogryllus oceanicus. The sequence continues at coordinate 51,177 of CAXIVR010001623.1, forward strand.
ACGTCCGTTGACAAGGGGGTTTTATATTTAATATGGAAAAGTGATTGGGGAACTAAAAAATTTTTTTCATTTAATTTAAAATTATATAATCCCTCAAACCCCAAAAAATGAAATGAACATGAAATTGTCAAAAGGATTTTTAGAGGACTAGATAACAAAAGGGGTTATCTCTGTATTGAAGGTATAAATATAGTTTAAGACAGGGTAAAAAAAATGGGAAAAAACTTCAAACCCCAAATTTTTAAAAAAATGGACCCGCCGTATTATCCCAAATTCCTTGATAACCTTTACCCAGATTGAGGTTTGTATTTTTTATAAAAAAACTTGGAATAAGGGTATAACGAATTACAAAAGTGGTCATTGTCGGGCCCATACCTTTGGGAATTAAAAATGGTATTAAACTTTTTTTGGGCCACCCAGTTGCAAACCATTTGAGCGTTCTAAATGATTAATCACTGTCTTATTATAACTTTGAAGAAATGAGAATTTTTCTTCCCCCAAACAACCTCTCATTGACTTTTTTTTCGTTGAAAAAAGTTAGTGTTTCTGTCAAGACCTGCTTTATCTAGAAACTATCCCTTTATTATAGAAACTATAAATCTAAGAAATTTTTAATCAAGATATGACGGTATCAGTAACTCTGATCTAACTTTTTTTCTGGTGACTTTTTTTTGACAAGTGATATCAATGAAAAAATACCAAGGATATTTAATCAATCAAATTTGGGGGAATACAGCCCAAAGAATCGAAGATCACTCTTTAATTTTTCCACAATTCGTCCAAAATCTTTTCTTTAGAACAGGAACTAGCGTTTACAATAATAAAATAATTGATTAAATTATTTTTTAGGATAGAACGTTCAAAATTTGCATTTTTTTTTAATTTTACTTTCTTCCGGTTTAAAAAGTGATCGAACCCCCGTGTTGGAAGGGGTCAAAACTGGATGATTCAAAGTATTAGTTATAAACCATCGCCCAACAATGCCTTGTACCCTAAAGTTTTTGACAACATCAGCACAATAAAAAAAAAACCAAGTGAGTAAAGGTAATTAGAATTTTGGGATTTTGACCCATTTTTCATGACCCCACCCATCCATAAATTTAAACAGTCAATTTGAATAGATTTAAATTGTTCCCGTAGGAGCGTGTTTTGGCTATTTTAAAATTTAAATAATTTATCATGTCCATTTCATTTGCCATTAGTATTGTAATGCATTTGTCGAATACTTTTGTAAGGGATCAGTCAGAACAATTAGTAGACATGCAGAGCAGGGACCAGACAGTAGACACAAAAAAATTTTCTCCTAATACAAATGAACCCACACTGAAAGTGTTTTATCGTCATCATTGATAGTTGGCCCCCTATTAGCATAAAGGTTTTGAACGAGCTCATAAAATGATTTAACGCTTAATTTTGGGAATAGATTAATTTTAAGAAAAATTCCATCGTTTCAATTATCTATTGTTTCGAATTTGTGAGGTTGCAAATCCACAAATTAATCGGGAAACATCATTTCTGAGAAAATCATGTGAAATATAGGTAGGTTGGTAAAAGAGAAATAAGGGGCCCATCAAATGAATGGACTGACGTTTTGAATCAAAAGTTTTTGGGTGTTAGAGACCTCCAAATAGTGTATTTCCGTCAAAATATAGACTTAATTTTGCAGCACAGCTCCATTTTATTAAGTATACGAGAAATAAAACTGCTTGAAAAATAATTGGTGCAATTTTGATTTACCAAATCGAAAGTAAGATAAAATCTGGTTAAAAAAATATTTTAAGTCTATCGGCTTTAAATTTTTTGTTTTGGTATTTTTTTGGTTTTTTTTATTTTCATAACTTTCTTTATTTTGGGTTATCGTAATGAAAGGTTATTATAACATCATTTTTTTTAATTTTTTCCCCCAATCGATCCTCGTTTTTTTCGATCGATCCAATGCTTTCATTATTATTGTTGGTTCCCACTGACGTAATTTATTTCTATAAATGATTCTCTAAATAGCGCGCAACATATTAAAAGAAATTTTTCCCACAATTTTTCTATATTAGATGGGGAAAATTTCCCCTTCCCCACGAAATTTTGTATCCTCGTTTAAGTTTTTTTTCAAATTACTATTACTAGGAAATACGTACTTAATCCATTACATCCTGCTGTCAAATTGTGGGTTGAAGTCGATATAGATCAAAAATAGGAGTCTGTCCTAAAAAACATTCACAAAATTTTAACATCAAAATTTAGTTTTTTTTTTCAAAAAAACAATTTTTTATAAAACTTTTTTCAACAAAACAAATTCCAGTAATATTTTTTAGTCTATTATACCTAAAAAACCCTTCAGCCAAAATCTTTGAAACGATTACGGGCGGTTTGCGTAGGGGTGCAGATTATGGAAAAATTTATTTTTTTTTGGAGAAAAATTTTTTATTTAAAGGGTAGTAAATTTTCCAGCTGAATGAAGAAATACTATGAAACAATTATTGTTAATATTCAGAAAAAGTAGAAACAGGGGTCCTACAATAGCATAATTCTTTTTTCTTTTTTTAACTTTTAATTTACGAAGTTTAGAGTTTAAAAAAAACATTGAACCTACCATTTTCTAAGCTTCTAAATTTATGCATGGAAAAATTTTAAAAGAAAAAGAAAAACCGTTTTGAGAAAATTTTTTTTTATATACCAATTCAGTTCACTTAGAAAAAACACTCGTTTTCAGAACATTGTAATGCCCTTATTTGGTCTTTAAAAAAATTTCATTAAAAGAAAAAAAATCGGGTTTTCAATATAGTTGTGAAGAACAAAAAAATGGGTTTAATAACATTTGAATTACGGAAAAACATTTTGATATGGAGGCTTAAAAATGACCTCCAAAACCCAAATATCCGTTTCAACGCAGGCCGGACCCTTTTAAATATATCGAGGATTATCAATTTCAGAGCAAATCGTTTAATGGTTTAGGCCAGCGTTGATCAAGACAGACGGACGGACAGACTGACACGATTTGCCCCCAAATTTTTTCGAACAAAGTCACAAACAGGGACTCGATTACATGTTTAAGAAAGAAAATTTTTCTGGAAAAATTTTATCCAACCCTTTTCATTCAAGGGCCCCGGCAAAAAAGGGGTTTTCGAAAAAAAACCCCCTTTTTCCCGGTGCACGTTTAAATACTACTATTTTAAAAAACAAGATAGAAAGTAAAAAAGAACATTTGCATTTTAAAATTTGGAGGTTTAAATGAAAATCGTACTTATGCCGTATTTGACTACTTTGCTGCATTTGAGAAAAGATTTACAAAAAAAAAAAAAGAAAATTGAAGAAATTTTTAAAAATTCCCAAAATTTTTTTATTAACCCCCATCTAAAATTAAATTTTAAAATAAATTATATTCAACTATATTTTCAAAAAAGAAACAGACGTTGATCGAAATCAACAAAGAGTACCCATTTTGAAACTAAAATTTAAAAATGGCACAGACTTTCCAGATTTTTCAAATTTTCCCTTGTGTGGCCTGGCTTTAGGTGTAGTTTCGGGCCCATGTCATCTATCGTCGCCCAAAGCACCTTTTTTTACATTTTCTCAACATATAGTTTTCCTAATAGTACAACTGAAATGTTACTTCAATAATATTAAAGAAGAGTAAAACCTCCCTTAAGCATTACTGAAAATGCAAATTTGAAGCTTTTTTTCAAAGGAATCTATTGAGTTTTCAAAAACTTCATTTGCATTTGAAATTCCACTCACAAATGTAAAATGTATACAAATAATGGAAATATGTCTATTAATGGTGGAGATATTTAAAAAAAAATTCTTTAATTTTTGAAAAAAAAAAGAATACCCCAAAATGAATTTCCACATTAAAATGTAATTAGACTATCCATTAAAAATTAGAAAAAAAGGGGGGCCTTTTTTTTAAAATGGCTTTTGAGGTTTCAAAAGGGAATTTTTGACCATTTAAAAAAAACTAAATTTTTAAGAAACTTTATATGACCTTTTAATACATATACTCAAAAAATTAATAATGAAAGAAGTCCCCTCTAATGTAAATGTTAAATGAGAAAAAAAAAAAATTAATTTTAAATAAAAAAGAATAGAGCTTTTTGGGTTTTGTAATTAAAAAGGTACTTTTCATTCCCCCAGAAAAAATTTAAAGAAAAAATTTGGAGTGTTTTTGGAGGGCTTCATTAAAGTCCCCCCAAATTTTTAAAAATTTTTTTCTTTAAAATTTAACTAGAGCCAGATGGGCGGGCTTTTGGTATTTGTTTTTTAAACAGTTTTCCCAAGGGGGGAAAGAGGGGGGCGACGGGGGAAAGGGGGGAAGAGGGTGGAAGACGTACAGACAGACACCAAAAACAGACGCAGACAGAGCGCAAAAAGACGGTGAAGGCACAGGGGCGTACAGACAGCGCAGACAGCGCAGACAGACGACAGACAGACGTACAGACAGAGTACAAAAACAAAACGTAAAGCCAAACAGACAGATACAGACAGACGCGGCGCAACGACAGACAGAGGGAAACGTACGACGACGAAAGGACGACGACGGACGGAGGACGGACGTACGGAGGACGTCGACGGACGGACTAGGAGGGACGGACGCAGACGGACGACGGACGAGGGACGGGGAGGAGGAGGAGGAGGAGAGGAGTACGGAGGAGGGACGGCAGGAGAAGGACGAAGGAGGGAAAGGAGGACGGAGGAGGGAAAAAGGAGACGGAGGGACGGAGAAGGGACGGAGGGACGGAGGGAGGAGGACGACGGAGGAAGGGACGGAGGAGGGAGGGGGAGAGGAGAGGAGGAAGAGGAGGAGGAGGAGGAGAGGAGGAGGAGTTTAGAAAAAAATTTTTTTCTTAGGGGCCCCCCAAAAGTTTTTTCCCGAAAATCGCGAAATCGTTTTTTTGCGCATTATTTTCTTAACTACGTATATTACTCCGTAGATACATATTCCCCGAAAGAAAAAATCCGATCGACAAACTAAATTTTGGGAAAATTCATTTTTCAGATGGGGGCCCCTGAAACCTGAATTTTCAATCAAAATCTTGAGACCCCTTTTGTAAATAAACACTCACTTTTCAGAATTTGTACTATACGAAAGTAGAAGAGAAGTTATTCTACAATATTTTAGTTCAACCTTTGCTGTACTTTCTGTGTAATTAAGTGTGATAGATGAAAGAGTAAATTTTTATAATTTTCATGCTTTTTTTATTTTTTTTAGAACGTATCTACGAGGTCAGAATGTTCCGCTTGAACCTGACGTTTTATTAGAAAGAGAACGTAAAAGACAGAAAGCGTTAAAACCCCAAAAAAAGCTATAAGAGAACAGGTATTTTCATGTATTTTAAAATTTTAGAATTTTTTTATAACTACAGTAAAAGGTTTATCATTGTTCCTGATAACAGCTGGAAGAACGAGATCGAAAGCGGAAAGAAGAACGTGAGGGGGGGCAAGAGGGGAAAAAAGAAGAAGGGAAAGAATAAAAAGGGGAAAAAAACAAGAACAACAGAGAATGAACAAGAACTCCCAAAAAAAGGGAAAAAAGGGTGGTATGCAAAAGCTATTTTTTATTTTTTTAAAAAAAAGTTGTCTATATCGTATAAAAAGTACTGCTTTTACGCGCATGAAGATAGTCTTTTTAAAACATCTGAAAAGCGTGTTGCCCCTCGTGAAAGACTTTTTCACGGTTACATCAAAGGTCAAAAAAGATTTGCACGATAGGTAGATTAAAAAGGGGAAAAAGAAAAAAAAACAACATTAAATGGCAAAATAATTTTTAATTTTTATTATTATTATTAAAATATTTCCCAACATTGAAAATTTATTTTTAAATTTATAATTGTGGGTAACTTTTAAACATTATGAAATTTAAATTTTTATGTATATGTACATCTATTTCTTTACGATGGTAAAGTTATTTTAAAAAATACCTTGAATAATGGGAATGTAGCTGTAATGATTTTTAAATTTGTGATTCGAAAAATTTCTGGGGAAAGTCAACATTTTTTAATCATTTTAAATTCAGTAATTATATCCAGGAAGTACAAATTACACAATAGAAACTGTGGGGAAAAAAAATTAATTAACACGTCCCCAAACCATCCCTTTCTAAATGAACGTAAAACAGATGGGATTTTTTGAATAAACCGAAGAGTAGAGACAAAACAAATCATGACTTTAATAGAAGCATTTTTATACGTTCCGAAAAAACAGTTTATTTTCTGGGTGAAATTTTGCTTTTCAGACCTGGATGGGAGTTTTTCGCCTTACTATCCCGTCTCAGCAAAAAAAACCAAATTTCGATCTATATAAAAAGAAAAAAATTTTGAACAATATTTCTTCTTGATTGTCAATTTTTTTGCAAATAAAAGTACCCAAAATTTTTTTATGACAATCATTTATTACAAATTTAACTTTTCGTAACTATTTTTGTTACATCCGGGCCTGGGAACTACACCCCATTAATTACCTCTCAGTAGAACAATCGAAAATCGAAATTAATCACTCTCACTCAGTTGATGTAAATAACAAAACATTACAAGAGACCTCCATTCTGTGGCGGAATGATTTTCACGTATAATAAAAAATCGTAACAAAGGGTTGTGTGTTGGGACACGCTGGCGCCTACCCCCCCCACTACCCCCCCCCACGCCTCCCTCCCGCCGCCGCAGCTGGCGGCCCCCTCCGTAACTGCCGTCTCCAAAGGTTTACATCCCCCGCGCGCGGGCAGGGCCCCCTTTGAATGCTTCACTGCCCTCAAGCCAATATCTTTCTTTTTTGATTCCGGTTTAAAGTACATTAACTCTGTTTATTAAAAAGAGGTTTATAAAAAGGCATTGCACACGTGCCCCCAAAAAGATAAGGAGAGGAAAAGGTCGAATTGACGGAAAATTTTTAAAAAATTTTTTTCGATTGGTGAAAAATTTAAACCCACGACGCCACAGGCTTAGGCCAAACAGATTACAAATGAGGAAGGGGGTGATTTGAAAGAAAGTAAGAAATTTGGGGGGGGGGAAACCCAAGGGCCGAACGCACGGGCAAAATCCAAGAAACATTTTGATTTGATTTTCGCCGAGGAGTTTAAAGAGGCTCAGCGAAAAAGAAGGGTTTTCCCGGTCTCAGATAAATCCCCGAGATTTTGGGACTGTGATTGTGACCATTGCGCCACGTGCAAAAACGGCCAGTCATTTTTTCGCCCAGCTAGACACAGGTTAATGCTTGCCTGTCCCTTCTGGTGACTTTCGTCATTTCCTGACCACGCCCCCAAACCCGATACCTGATGGGTGTCGCCCCCAGTCGCTCCGAGGGGGAGCGACCCCAACACCCCGGGTTTCCCCAGCTGACGCGGCCTGACGCCGGCCCCAGGGGGCCCCCGGTGCGGAGACGCTCCCCACGGCCCCAAGGGCCCCGTTTCCCCCGGAGCACGCAGTCCCCAGCTGATGAGGTCAGCGACCCGAGACACTTCTCTGCCACCAGCCGCCATGGGGCAAAATAAACCTCGCGCAGGATTTAGCACCTCCAAAAAATTTATTTAGGGCGGCCCGCTTTCTTTGAATTTAAGAAAAAGAACCGAATCTGAAATTTTAATTTAAATTTTTTTGTATAGCTCATTAGGTGGGGGTTAATTTTAATCGAAATTCTCACGCTTCTCTGACACCTGTCGGGAATAAACCCATTTTTTATTAATCAATAACTTCTATCGGGTTGAAACTATTTTCACAACCTTCCACCACCCAATTCAACCGATTGAGCTACGTCCGGGGCAACCAACAAAAGAAAAGGGGGGACAGGGGAAAATTTCCAAGGAATAAAACAACTAGTTACGAAACGTTGTGAAAGCGAAATAAATGATTGTCAAAAATTGGGATACCTTTATTTTTGAATCAATTTTGTTTCTTCGATTTTATCGTTGATCCCATTGCGATAAAATCTGTCAACTTATTCTTAACTCGGGAAAAATATAAGATATTTCAGTGGGAATCTCTGAGGTCTTTCGAGCACAGATGGGGTTGATGGTGAAATTTCAACCACCCCCGCTGATCAGCAACCCACCTTTTAAACTCACGTATTAAATACGTCTTTTCTGCATATTCGCCCCTGGGTTCTGAAATATTGGCTGGGAAATTTTCGAACATTATCTCGACAAGAAAAAAAATTTTCCAAGACAGTTTTTAAGAATGACACCCAAATTTGAGGGGGAACGATTTAAAAAAGGGTCCTTGAAACCATGTCCAAATTAAGACATGGGCAAACCCATACTGGAAAAGTCACCTATTAAAAAGTTTTCAGAGCGTAGCGTAAAGGATAAACAATCACGAATCAGGGGTGTGATTTTAATACATTACAATAGCGGCATTTAGGTTCCATTTGTTATTTAAAACATAATTGATTTTTGAATTTCAATTGAAGTTTTAGTGTTCTTTCATTATGGGTAAAATATCGTAAGACTAAATTTTTTTGAAGAAATTTGGTGCAACGGGTTTTATCTAAAATAATCGTTTTTGAGAAAACACGTCTTCTTTTTTTTTCCGGGTTTACAATTCAAATATTCCGCACACCCGAGGCAAAAAATTTTTTTCGCCGAAGTGCGATTGCGACCAGAGTGGCAATATGTAACAGCCGTCCTCCGTCGGCCGCAGAATGTCAATGCAGTTTCCTTTGCCTGCACGTGCGCGTTAGCGGGGTCATCCACGATGCCGGATCCTATATACTGAACTGCCTTGCAAGATTCTGAAAGAATTGTACGAAAATGCAACCCAGTGATTTTATGTTTTTTTTGCTAGTAACTTGCCATTGACTGCCTCTGAATTACGAAACATCTAATTTGTCAAAAAAGACTTAACAAGAGTGGGGGCGAATTTTCAATACAGATGCTCAAAAAAACGTAGTAAAAATTCATCACGTGTCAGTATCAATAGCTCACTACAAAATGCTCATATAAAAGTATATACATTATTTTATAACACATTGCTAGATGACATTAAATGATTCAAATGAATACACGAGGTTAAGTTCCCAAAAAAAATCTTTTCTTCGGGGTCACTTGGGGCATTCTGACATCAAAAAAAAAAATATTTTATTAATGATAAGGGAAAATTTTGTTACCAGTTTTGATACTTTAATTATGCTCCCAATTGTCATCCAATCGGGAGCTCCCAACCAAAAATTTAAATAGTAACAATCTGATTGAACGGGGTCCCTTTTCGTCCCGATTGTGGGCCCTTTAGGCCACGTTAAATATATCAGAGTATAAAAAGTAAATGGGGAGAAAATCTAAATACCCCGGAGGGCGTCGATCGGCAACCTGGCATAGACTGTGACTAACCACACAACAAACTGGGAGTACGGAAATTGATAGCCGCTGACTTTTTCACCGACTGGCCAAGGGAAAACCCAAAATTTCAATCAATGCATAAATGCGCGATCCCTTTCAGTGGAGAAGAGCAGATCTACAAAGCCCCCCTTCAAATCAAATGTGGACATCCCATGGAAACGGGAAAGACGTACCTTGGGCTGACTTTCGGGCCAAACCACTGGACCTGATACATCAAAACAAGACTTAAAAACCATCGAATAATCAACGAATTTGCCCATCCCACAAACAAGAACGTAAACAAGGGCCAAAATTTTCATATACCCACGTATATGGCCGATAGTTATATCGGGATGAAACCTAGGCCTCGACCCTATCAAACTATAACTTGCTGACCAGACTGGGAAAAAAGAATAATCAGATTGGACAGACCCCCCCTGACGACTGCACCCGACATTAAAACCCCGACGAAACTTACGAAACTGGGAAACGACTGCCAGACGCAATGAACAATCCCCTTTTTTTGCTTTTGACGAACCTCATCGCCATATCATCAACCGTCATCCCCACAAAAGGAAGAGCCACCCCTTGACATATTTTACCTTTCCCCCCCTTCCCCAAGAAATAAGTCCAGTAGGACCAGGCACTGAAACCGCATTCACATCATGACTTTATAATGGTTTTTAAATGACGACCACTCTCAAAAAGACTTAGGAAACTAAAATCCAGTTTTTTTCCCTTTTTTAAAAATCATTAAAACCCTATGCAGTATAAATCCCAAATAAAACAACCATTGCGTGCAGTACCTTCAAAAAAATAATCCACCTAAAAACCCTTTTAAAGAAATAATCCAGAGGACTGTCCCCCCGCCCCAAAATACATCCGATTAATATAACCTGATCCCTCCTAAACCTTAATAAAAAAAACCTATCTCCCCATAATCCCTCCTTTAACAAAATAACTTTTTATATTCTAGACCCAAATATTAACCTGTCTTCTCATGTCCAAAACATCACCCATCCATTCCGCTTCCCCTGCCATTTCTCCATCACCGGTTCATCTGGGATGGGGGATAAAAAAATTGTTTTTCCGCCATGTTTTAAACACACATTTGTTGGGAGTACAGTTTTTTTTATGCTTTCTAAACACGCCGCAGGTCGTCGGGCAGGTGTCTGAAAAAAAAAATATTTTCAGACACTTTGAGAATTGCAGACAAGATTGTACGGGCAGGCTGCGTAGCATTGTTTGAAGGAATAACCTGTCGAACATTTTTATCCTTTCCCCAATTAGATCAAGTAATTTTTTAAAAATTTTACGTTCATTAAACGTAAACGAAGATCGTTGTCCCAGATTTCTTAAAAAAAGTAAAGCTATAAGAATATTGTAAAGAGCTTTTAAAAAGTGTGTTTGATTTTATAATTGATTTTAAAAGGTTGTCCGACCCCATTTTCCCGTGACCTGGGATTTTGGGGTCGTTGCTTTCTCGATGCGCCTTGACGGGTTTTTATTTAGCCACGTTTTACTGGTAACCGGTCTGCTTTGGGCTGGGGGGCTTGCCCCGCGGCCCCAAAATTTCTTTGGCCCCCGGGCTTCTAGTCGGACGGTCAGGAGATAACCCACCGATAAACGATCGGACTTTGTCTCTGAAGAAATCCGGGGGGGGGACGGGTGTCATGAGTGAACCCTTTTGCAAAGAAATAAAACTCCCACGCTTTATAATCATTTCACAAGAGGAAAAAAATAAGAGCGTAAGCCCCAAAAAAATTTTTCCGGTCCCAAAAAACTTGTGAAGTCCCCACAACTTTTTCAACACACTGAAACCATTCTTTTCCCGCGTCGGTCAGACGATCAAATTGACAAGTTTGAGAGCCGACCCCAGGTTCATGTCCACCCACCCTATCTTAAAACTAATAAGGGGGTTAAAAACCTTTCCCACCAAACCAAGAAAACTTTAAAAACCCTTTTTCCTGTCTGAGGAGTTACGGAGCACGGGGTTCAGCGGGATCACCCCCCCCAGCGCTAATCTCTTTTGGGGAAGATCTGAACCCACAAACTGCGGGGGTGGTTTTGGCCGTCCCCCCTGCGCTTCAGGCAAATGCTACATGGGTTGATTTTGGTTTGGCTAAAAAACCGATTGCAAAAATGCTCCAAATGCGTCAGCTGTACAGGGGACCGTCTATCTAACTCCCAAAAAAAGCCCCATGTCGAAAAAAGAAAGAGAAATACAGAAAATCAGGATGAGAAAGTGGCTCCCTGAAGTTGGTCGGGGGTTCCTCAAGAAATCCGGGGGACCCTTTTTAGGAGTTTTACAAGAGCCTTGAGGATGTAAAAACCCTGAGTTGCCAGACAAGTGCGAAAATACAACCAACCTTTTTACACAACATTGTCAGGATCCCAGAAGATATGGGGGGAGATCCCAAAAACACTTTACCACCTAAGAAGAGACTAGAGCTGCTACAAAATGGCCCGACTTTCTCGTATAAAATTTTCTAATATCTTTGGTTTGACTGGCTTTACGGTCGTGCCCATCCTCTAGCTGCCATCTATCCCCCCCAAATTTCTTTTTTTTTTTTTTTAAAATTTTCAATTTTTCGGATTCTAAAAAAAAATATTACTTTAAGAATATTAAATAACAGTAAACGTCCTCATAAATGGCAATTTTCACTGAAAAAAATTGGGGTTTTAAAAAAAAATGGGGTTTCAGCGTTACTGTAAAAAGGGAAAATTTAAGCACTTTTCCAAGAAAGTTTTTAGTTTTTAAAACAAAGAGGATTAACTCACAAATGCAATAGTGTTTTTAAAAATTTCTGGGAAAAGTGCATATTAACGGGTAGAAAAAATTTCAAAAAAATTCCAGTTAATTAAAAAAAAAGAATTCAGAAATAAATGTCATGCCATTTTAAAGAGGCAAATAATACCAATTTGAAAAATTCGAAGAAAAATTTGACAATTTTTTAGAAAATGGCGTTGAGCGTTTCAGGAAATGCGGAATTTTAACTATTTTTAAAAGAAAACTTGAGTTTTGGGGAAATTTTTTTATTACATTATTTGAAAACCCTGTATTTTAAATACAATAATGTGGGGAAAATTGTTGCTAAAATATTAACGTCGTTTAAGACTATAAAAAAATAGTTTTTTTTATTTAAAAAAAAAAAAAGAATAGAAATATGGTATTTATATAATTTCAAAGTACATTTAGATTATACCTACAAAGTTAAAAAAAAAAACCTTTGAGAAAAACTTCTTTTTAAAATTTTTTTTAAATTTACAGTGTATTTTCCGGGAAAAGTGTAATAGAAATTGCACATAGTGTATTTGGTGTATTTTTGCGAAAACGTAAAATTTTGAAAACGTTTACCTGACCTCAATGAAAAAACAATTAGGAAAAAATTTCATTTGAGAGAAAATTTCTATCTTTTAATTTTGTAGTTGTAGAAAGACCTAAAAAATTCAAACTTTTTCAATTTTTAAAAATTAGAGTTAAAAGTGAAAAAATACCCCCTTTCTACCTTTTTTTGTGTATTTTACTCTATTGTCTTACTATATGAAATTTAAAATAAAAATTTTGGAGACATTTTAAAAAAATTATGAAAAATCCCCGACTTATGTAAAATACCCCAAAATTGTAAAAAATATTTTTTTAAAATTTCAAAGCTTTCCACAGCCCGTTTTTTTTAATTTAAAAATCCCCCGATGGTTTAGGCGAAAATAGTGTTCCAAACGGGGGAAAGAACGGACGGACGTTCTTTCAGGGCCCGGAATTTTTTTTTCCCGAAAATCCTTCGTTATTTGTGGGCATTACATAACTTTCATACCTTTTTTACGTTGTATACTTGAAAGTAAAAAGAAATACATTTTGGGAATCTTTGAAAAACAAAAGAATACAGCAAAATATGAACTTTTCGTCATTTTAAAAGTGCAATTTACCGTTTAAGTTTTAAGAAAAACGGCCATATTTGGGAAAAAAGCTTTGAGTGTTTCGAAAATGCTGAATTTTGAGCTCATTTTTAAAGAAAACTATTGAGTTTTGAAAACTTTATATGACATTATTTCAAACAATGCTCATAAATGAATAATGTGAACAAATGGGCCCCTAATTAAATTTTTAAAGACGTGAGGCAAGTCAAAAACTTAAATTTTTTTAATTTAAAAAAAAAAAATAATGGACCAATATGTCGTTTAATATCTTTTAGAATTATTTAGCATTCTCTCGCCCAAAAGTTTAAAGAAAAATTATTAAAAATTTTTTTTAAATTGTAATCGTCGTCGTCTCTTGCCGTCGTTGCGGTCGTTGCGGGCGTTGGGTCGTTGCGGGCGTTGCGGTCGTCGCGGTCGTCGTCGTAATCACGCGACCAGTCACGTTCCCATTTTTAACGCGACCACTGAATGATTAATGGATTGAATATTGAGAATTTCTTCAAATAATTATCAATAAGTTTCTGAAATTTTCATAGTTTTGTTCGTAAACAGAAGGGAAAAAAATTTTCGCTGGCGAGACTCGAACCAGTGACCCTTTCCCCCGAAGGGGAAACGGGACCCTCTCGACACATTGGCACTTCCCGAGTGATTAGAGCTTGGGGGTTCCCTTTTTCATTGGCACAAAAATTGAGATAATGTGAAAAATGACGTTGGGGGAAAAGGTGGGAATTGAAAGAAACTCATCGCTGAAAATAATTTTGGAAATTTAAAACTCTTTTACTTGTTCAAAAGCAATATAATATAACGTAAAAGAGAATGTTGTGTGAAAGTATGTGCTGTTTAGCAAAATAGTTTATTGGATTGTATTTGTGATTAAATTCTTCAAATGATTTTCAATAAAGTTTTTGTAGTTATCAGTTATTTTCTGGTTTAAAAGGAAGGGCGAATAGTAATCCCTGACCAAACTCAACCAGCAACCTTCCCTCCCAAAAGGGCCCCTCCGTAAAGCCAAGTGTTTGAAAACTAACTACTGGAAAAGTCTGTCCCCTTGTAAAAAAAAGTTTGTTTATTTATTTACTATACGTTTCGTTCGAGGGGAAAATCTAATGAAAAAAAATCGTTTTTAGAATATTTTTAAAAAAATTTTAAACTTCAGGCTGAATTAAGCGAAATTAGATTGTTTAAAAAAATTTTGTGATCTTTTTTAAACATATTTTTGAGCATATTGTTTTAAAAGATTTTTAAGCAAAAAATTTCTATTCCTAAAGCAAAAATTTTCTAATTTTATTTCAAATGAACTTCTTTTGGGAATTTCCAAAAAAAGAACAATAGGCGAAATGGGACTTACCATTTTTTCCGTCCTTTTTTACATATCGGAAAATTTGAAGGAAAAAATTGGGGCGGTTTTTTAGAAAAATTGCCTATGCTTCGCCCGAAATTAAAGAAAATTGCACGGAAACACTATATTTTGAAAAAAATTTTTAAAGAACTTATTAAAGATCTTTTTTAAGGAACATATTTCATTTAAGGGAAAAAATTTTTTACTAATATTAATTGAAAGGGAAACCCGAAAAATTGATTTTTCAATTTTCAAAAAAATTTTCCCCAACGAACATGAACACCACAATTTCTTAATGTTCTTTAATCATTTGAGGACAAATTTTAAAAAAAAAAGCAGTTTTTGAAAAGGAAAATATTTTGAGGTTTTTGAAGTACCCCTTAAAAATCAAAAAATCCGTTGAAAATTTCTCGTGTTTTGACGATTTCGCTTACTAGCTGCGTTTGTAAGCTTTTGTACGAATGTTTAACCGTCTTGTTCCGGGTTTTTGGAGTAAAAAAATCCTTTTTAAAACCGTGAAACATCGGGCTCTTTGGGTCACCATGTTGGATATCCCCGTTTTATTAAACCTTGAGCCTTTTTTTGACTTTGATAAGGTGACAAGACCCAAAAAAGATTTTGATTTTTTGGGGGGTTGAGGGCACCCCCCTTTTTCTATTAACTTGTCTCTTAAGATCCTTTGAGTCCCGGTTTAAAAAATTTTCTTCCCGCACCTTTGGGAAGATGTTTCAAAGTCAATTTTGAGCGCACTCTTTTTGCCATTCACAAAATAGGGTCATAGAGAGCCTGTGGGCACCATTTTTTTGCTGATGATTTTATTTTAGCTCATCCCAAAAGGGATGAATTATTCAAAGGGCCCAATGATTACAGTGACGACGTGTACACCAACGTTTTAATCTTTCTTCCTCGAATCACTTACTACAACTATACAACATCCGTTTCACAGTTTTATCTCACCACTATGACCTAGTAATGGGTTTGGGTATCGGGGAATCGAAGGCAATGATTTCTAGCGCTATTTTCGCGGGATGTAATTTATTTTCCCCATGTCCCCAAAAACTGGTGCTCTATTTCATTGGAAAATGGGAGAACGTATTTTAAAACCCCGAGAATAATTTTCCATCCTTGGCCTCATCTTGTGACTCTGGGCGCGAGGGTTTTTTTCTGTCTCGCCTTCGGGTCGGGCACGCCATTTCTAGGAATCCGGGTGCTATCCCCCATTTAAAAATTGAGACGATTCAACCGTGGAGATCTCTCCTGCCCGTTCTAATGTAAGAAGAGTCGAAGTATCCTTTTCTGCCCTCTGGAGAGATGCTAGAAAAAATGAGTCCTCTTTCTGCAGGTTTCAACTTTTTCGAAAATGGAATGAAAAATTTTCTTGTGGGGGGGATTATACCAATTTGAACTATAATTGGTAGCTATATTTAATAATTTTGATTTTAAAAATTTTTTATTGGCCCTTTTTATGAAAACCTTTTCAATTTGGGAAAACAGAGGGGTTTTTTTTCATTTTATCGCCTTTAGCACTGTCAAGCATTCTGTCCTTAAATTAAATTTGGGATGCGCACCAATATTCTAAAAGTTAGAGAGCCCTTAAAATAATAAAAAATAATAATAATAAAAAATGCCGATGGGCGGATTTGACGACTCACGCAAATAAAAAAAACTGGGAAAGTCCTTCTAGCTTCGTTTTTCTTCGCCCACTCCGGATTTATTTATTTTACGTCAAAAAAAGTTTTAAAAAAGAATGACGTATAATGGGGAAGTTATTTGATCTTTACCACGTATTATAAATATCTTAATAGTTATGTAATTAATGATAATAAAAAATAAAATTTATAATAAATTAACAATTTTAAAATTTTTTAATTAATTTTAATAATAATTTAATAATAAATTAATAATTATGTCAATCAATGTATAATGATTGAATTAATATACATATAACTA
Organism: Teleogryllus oceanicus; assembly: GCA_964035755.1. Lineage (NCBI taxonomy): Eukaryota > Metazoa > Arthropoda > Insecta > Orthoptera > Gryllidae > Teleogryllus > Teleogryllus oceanicus. The sequence continues at coordinate 67,679 of CAXIVR010001623.1, forward strand.
CAGGTAATTTTTGGGGTCTGTTTTAGTATAGCAAATTGTGTTTAAATTGTGTTTCTTATTAAAATAAATCGGGTTACTATTAGTCAAGTGTATATTTATTGTGTATTTATAACCCCGAAGAACCCAAAAAATGGCGAAACGTTGGACAGTAAAAAACACCCTTTATAGTCCTACCGTCCCATTCTCCATATATATATATATATATATATATATATATATATATATATATATATATATATATATATATATATTTTTTTTAAAATTATTATATATATATATATATATATATATATATATATAGGAAGAATGTATTTTTTGCAGGTTTTCTTAAATTTTGGGACCCCCCTTTAAACCCATGTACAAGTTGAATTTTTAATCAGATAAAAGTGACCGTTTTAAAAAAAATTTGTCCCGTGTAATAAAAAATATTTGCAAAGGCAAATGAGTTATAGATTCTTTTTATCCTCATCGTGTCCTTTGCTCCTTCCCTTAGAACGGATAACTATAATTTCCCCGGGGAAATCAAAAGATGTGCCAGATAGTGAAGTTACATTTAGGTTCAGAAGCAAAAAAAGGGGGCCCTTTTAGTATTTGCTCAAAAGGGTCAGGAAACTGTCGAAAACCTGATGGAGATGGGGTTTTTTGCCCAAAACAAAACCAATTTTTTCAGGTTTTAGAATCATACAGTTAAATGGTAATTAATGATTACAAAATTTTAAAAATTAAATTACTTTTTTTCATGATCGGTATAGTCTTAAGATAGAAACAGTTAGGGAGCAGAAAATATTTTAGGGGTTATATTTGTAAGAGAATAGAGCCTAAAAACGAAACCCTTCGGGGCCCCTCGTGCAATTTGCAATGAATCGGGAAAGGGTATATAAGTTCCATCATTCCCGTTGGGATTTCATTTTCATCGTTGTTTAATACGAAGAAAAAATCTAGAGCGATATTAAATTCATAAGAAGGTAATTTGAAAACAAATTGTTATTATCAGTGACGTCTAAAGCTTTTGAGAGATCTAAAAATATTTCCATATGTGCTTCATTTTAATCCACGGATGAAACAACATCTTAAGAAAATAAAATATGGCTGTTTCCGTATATTTTGGTTTTCACATCCATGTTGACAATCTCAAAACGCTTTGTGATTACTCAGAAAGGTTACTGAAACTGAGATATCAAGAAAAAGGGGGTGATAAATAAGCACTTACTAAGGTAACACCACAATATTGATGGATGGATGTGTCACGCATAACTGTTAGAATTTAAAACAAGCGCTTATATTTCAATATTTTCTAGAAATAGCTGAAACTCTTTTCTTGATTTTTTCTGAAAGAAGAAAGTGCATTTATAAGTATGGTATGGTTCCAATTTTCATTAAAACCCACTCTTTTGAAAATTACAAAATTCTTTAAATTTAAAACGCTAAGGATCTTCGTTTAGAATTGAGTTTGAGCTTCTCTAAACTAAATTTCGTGATTTTTTTAAAGAAAGGTATAGACTTCAAATGTTGTTTTGCTTTTGATTAACCGCTTTTAAAGCGTAAACACTAAATTTTTAAAAATGTCATAAAGTTAATAGAATTAATGCTTATCTGGGGGCCATTTGTTTATTATTTCAATGTGTGAATTGTAATTAGCCATTGAAAGAGACTTTTCCTGTTAGAGAAAAAATTGAGTCTTAAGTTGTTGTTAAAGAAGTTTCCTTTTTTTCAAAGACTGTTTTTTAAGTTAAAGATTATTATTGAAGTACTATTGAGGTTGTTGTAAATGAAATGTCCAGCAATCTGACGCATGTGCTCTGTAACAAAAATTTCAGTGATTAGAATTACATGTGCTCCATTACGTCTTTAAGGTAAGGTGAATGTAGGATTTCTTTGTATATTTCTTTACAACATGGCTGTACACTTTGTACTTGGTAAATAGAAAACATTTCCGTTTCATTTTCAGAAACATGTTGAACTCGGTGTTCATAGTGAATAGTAATTTTATTCTTCCAGAACGTGAAACCTCCTAATTTTATTCCTCTTCAAGACTTAATATACTTACTTAATATACTTATTAATATTCTTACTTAATATACTTACTTAATATACTTACTACTCATACTTTAATAACAAAACTAAACACTAAGATAAAGAAATGTTTCTGTGTGCCATCACATTCTCACTAGATTTAATTTACATTGAGATGCATGTATTTCTTAGGTTTTTAGCAACATAAATTTACAACAAAGAAGTACATTTACTTTTGACTTGAGAATTTCAATACATATTGATGATATTAATCTTCCAATCGTGATTTTTATAGATGTTTTGAAGAGATTTGCTCAAATTTGTCAAAATATCAATGTGATTAAGAAGTAATATTAAAACCTTTCGGTATGAAATCCGATGTAATTTTGAGAAAAGACTCACTTTCCTCACGTACTTACTTTTTCATATTTCTTTTCTTGTTTGACACAAGCTCTCTATATTTCAATTGATTATTTTTCCCCAAAATTTCTTGTTTTTTAAACTCTGAAGAATCAGAATATTGATACCACGCATCACACAGTGAGGAAATATTTATCTCTGTTCTTTTTTAAAATATGTCTTCGAACAATTTGTCTTACAAAATGTAGAGTATCTATTTGTAAAATTAACTTCAATTCTACGTTTGATCAATTAGTAACATTGACTCAGTTCTAGTACAAAGTTCAAAATTAAAACCTGTCCTGTCACAAAAGATTAACGGTTCATTTAATGATGCCATTAGTCATTCCATGGAAAGACCAAGTTACTTGAGCTTTATCATATGACAATTGTTGAAAGCAATATCCGTTAACAATCTTGTTTCGAGATATTCCGACCTTTCTTTAATGATTCCCTGCATGAAAATATATATATATATATTAATGCATTTGTGAATGGTAATATTTCAGGGGAAAGATGCAAGGAAAGCAAAGGCCATGAGAGAGGCGCTAGAAAATGCTCAAAATTGGCCAGATAAGAAAAATTAAAAGCTCGAGGAAAATATACGTCATTCGAACAACAAGACATTGACAACAAGTACGATTCCGTCAAATCAGAAAGAAATGTAACAGTGTCTGCTAGCGAATTCGAAAATCAATTGTATATTTCAGACGCTACAGAAGAGCAAATTACACTGTTGTCAAGACGTGTAATAATGTAGATGTGAAATGTGATAAAACCCATCCGAAGTTGGTAGCAAGCCACAAAATGCCAACATTCCAAGGTAAGAATAAATATTGGGAAATCCAATGTCTGAACTAAAATTGACGCATTCGGCACAAAAGTGGACTCGCATCAGAATGCTCCATCTTGGGAAACAGAAGATTGTAATATTGAGAGAACGAACTTTCATATCCTGTAATCGGGAGCGGTAGCTCAGTGCATCAACTGATGTCACTGCAGCGCCTCTGACCGGGAGATCCTAGGTTCGAGTCCTGACAGCGGCAGGATTTTCGACACTAGCTTTTTAGCTCGGTCGAATTCAGTCGCTGTCTGGAGGAGAATTCCAGTGGCCGGCTGCTCTGATCGGTATTTTTCCGTGGTTTCTCCGATCCAGGCGAATGCCGAGCAGTACCCTACCAAACGGGCCACGGACCGTGCGCGATCTGTCCTTCCTCTTCCTTGTCCTATCCTCTCCCCTTACACACACGCACTTACACTAACATGCACTACACTACCACATATTCCGGGAACTTAGAGCTTGTCCCGGCTGGGGCGCTGCCCCGCTGGTGGGAGAGTCCAGGTTACAGGGAAACCCCACCATCTGACGGTAGGTCGGAGCCGGATCTCGCCATCCAGCGGGGCAAGATCACCGCGATATCCCGAGAAAAACCATGCACTACACTAACGGGACTAATGACCCAAGCAGTTGATGCGCCCGAAACACGAAAAATCAAGCAATCAATCATATCCTGTAAATGTTCTCACGGTTAAATGTTTTCATTTTTACTCTTTGATGAGACTGAACAACCTTGTTATCGTCACTGCTATCTATTTTAATCTTATCTTGAAATGTGTTGTATTTTATAAGGGTTAGTCCATTTTTGCGCTGATTTTTTTTCATTTTATTTTTTTACGTCGCTTTTCAACATCTTGGTCATAGCGATCACTGTGATTTTTAATCTATAGGGGGAAGCGGGATTCGAACCTACGTCCCTTAAGCCTTAACAACCTCGCCTGTCCAGGCTGGTACTGACTACTTTTTATTCACCATAATAGTCATTTTTGGTTTCATTTATTTTATTAGTCTCGTGGTTTTTAAAATTTTATTATTATATTAGTATAGTATATGACAATTTAAAGTCTGAAATTTGGCTCATTTGAGAATTCGTTAACTCCAGACGGTTTAAATAAAATTGTATGAATTATCACATTGACCATCAGCCAGCTACTGTTGATAAGCTGCCTTTACACCAGCAAGGATTGCTACACGTAGTTGCAGCAACTGCTTGTGGTACCTTTACACCTGACGAGCTTAATCTGGTGCAGCACTTACTTCAGTGTGCATTGCCATTTGCAGCAATTTTTTTTCTGAAAACAAGTTGCCGAACCATTCACACCGAAGGTGCTCAAGTCGCAACCTGACCTTACGTCAACCTTGCGCATTCGTAAAAGGGCTCAAGGGCTACATTTGTGTTTTTAATTATTACATACACTAAATACTATTGAGAGTTCCTGAGAGTTGTGCATCTTCGAAGTGTTTGGAGAAGTAACGTGGAAAAGTTCGTCCGCAGCTTAGTACTTCACTAAGAAATCTTTCGCACAATTTTATCTTAATGCATAATTTTAGGATATGTAATTATGGATTACAGATACATAGATACTTATGGGTAGTAAAATTATTAGTTATTTTAATAAAATGTCTAATTAAAGCAAATGTTCTTACTTTCTCGCACTTATTTCATAAGAAGAGAAAATTATGTACTCGTGCTCCGGAAAACGGCGAATTTTTGGCCGAAAAGCTCTTATTGCCGGGCCCTGGTGACGAAAAAGAGGATAAATCGTGTTGCTATATGTTCCTCTAACACAAAGTGTAGACAGAATCCATGTTTTGTGGGTCTTGGATACCGAAAAATTGATTGACGGCAAAACGTTTGTCTGCTCGTCCGTCTGTCTGTCCATCTCTCTGTCTATTTGCGGTCAACGTTAGGCCGAAACCATTCAGTATATTTTCTCCAATATTGCTATTCCCCTATCGATCTGAACGAACTCAAGGTTTTGGCAATTTCGAACAGATGTTTTGATTTTTGATGGTACATTACAAGGTTTCAAAAGCACTTTCAAGGTTGTTTTTTAAATGGCTCCAATTTTTCAATTTAACTTTGTTCTCGGATAGTGTAAAGGACGCTTAAAATAATAGTGCAAATCTAGTGTTCACTTAAATCCCCTTTTCGAAAAGTGCAATACTGCAGTTTTTCTGGGGCGTCTACCTACAAGTATATAGAAAACACAGGCTTTCTCCTTAATTAAATATATTCAAGGACAGATCTTGAAATAAGATCATGTTCCATTTTTCGAAAATGAGAGTAGGTTTAGTGTAATTTTGAGCGAAATATTGACACTGATTAATATTTTAAAAATTTTTTCTCAAAAACGTTTCAATTTTTCTTTACAATTTCTCCTCGTAAGTATGAAGGGTCGATAAAATATGGCGCTAGTCCTATATAGCAAACTCTCCGTATTTTTGAAAATTGACAATGTTAACATTTCAAAACTACAAGTAAAAATTAAAGATAGCGATTTTTGCCTTAAACAAGGTCTGTTGTAAAAATCAGTTCTTTAAAAAGGTTAAAATACAATTTTTTTAAAAACGAGTAGATTTTGCATAATTTGAGCTTGAAATTAATGCTATGTCTTCTCAAAGTTCTCTCCATTCTCAAAGTTCACTCAAATTTTTCTTCAATTCTTTTTCTTCAGGATACAAGAAGGGATGCTTAAAAGAACGGCGCGCATCTCAATTTTGTTGAACTCTCTGAATTTTCGAAAACTGCAAAATAAGAAATAATGCGAAAAAGTGTAAGCTGTTGTAGCACCATGCATTTTCCTTAGGTGCTTCAGCTTAGCGCTAGCATTGACCATAGATACAGGATAGACGGCCGGACAGGTTTTTATTTATTTTTACGTAAAAACCGTTAAAATCTGTGTAACGTGCTGCAGGGAGAAGTGAAGGTTTTGCAGGAAATCAATTTTTCGATATCAAAGACTAACAAAACAAGTATTCTCGCTATACCATGCGATAGAGAAATTAATTTATAATATATATTAACAAGATTTATCCACTTTTTCGTTACCAGAGTCCGACAAGAGAGTTTTCTGTTCGTTTGATTAATTTTGATTAATAGTGATAATAATCTTCCCAATGCTTTAAGGTGACGTTCAAAATCTACTGAATGAACGATGACGTCATCCACGTAAATGGTAGAGTCTCGTAACCCAGCATTGTTCATGATTTCGTCCAAACATTGAACCAGCGCGGCACCACTGTTGCGCAATCCGAATGGGACACATTGAAAAACTTAGCTTCGTCTCCCTGTAGACGAATCCCGTGTACTTCTGATCTCTTGGATGAAACCCTCATTTGATAGTATGCCTTGCTGAAGCCCAGTGGACGAGAAGTATCCTTTATTGGCGAATTGTAAAATTTATCTCGTCAATTTTAGGCGGTACATCTCTGAACGGAACTGTCAGCGAGTTCAGTGACGCGCGTAAGCATAAGCGCAATGTGCCGTTCTGCTTTTTCGCAATTAAAATTTGGGATTTACGTAAGCTGTCGTTGCCCTTTTATTATGCCTTCTTCTAACATTTCTTCAATTTGTTTTGAAATCTCTTCTGGTACACCACTGGTATAGGGTAGCTGCGTCCTTTAAACGGCGTCTCGTCCGTGAGTTGGATACGAAACACGTAATTTTTTACTGGCTCTCGATTTTTTTCGAACACCTTCTTGGCGCTGATGAGTAATCTCGATAACTTGGCCTTTTGTTCGTCGTCTAGGAGGGAAGCTAAATTAACTTTTTCTTCAATCATTTTATTCGAGTCATTTGTCACAGATGAACATAAATCTATTTCATCATTAGTTTCAATTACCTTTTTTTCATTTGATTTCATCGTTGTGTTAATTTTTGCATTTCCACGACCTATCAGAATCATTGCGGCTCTTGAATCTACAATTACATCATTATCAACGAGAAAATCGATGCCTAAAAGTAGTGCGTACGTAAGTCCTCTTACGACGAGACATGGCGTGTCATAGACCTTGCCTCCTTTTTCCCAACGGTGCATATATTTGCTTTCTTATTGGGCTTGACTTGTTTCCAATTGCGGTCGTAATTCGCGTACTCTTGACTGGCAATTGAGGTATTTCAATCTTCGAGTCCCTTAGCGCATTGTAGGTGCCTTCATCCATGATGGTCGCCATGGAGCCGGTGTCCACTAACGCCTTCATCGTCACGTTACCACAGCGTACTTCAATCACTGGGCAGCGGTACGGTACTCGTTCGTAGTGGCCATATTCCAACGACACCCATTGGTGGATCACCTACAGAAATTACAGGAACCACGTTGTATTCTGCTTGAACGTTGTTTGGCATGGGGTCCCCGCTCACATCGAACCGCGGCAGTTTCCCGATGTTGATGGCTGACGTTGGTGTTTGTCACCTAATTCTTCATTATTTTCTTCCTCCTTATTCTTGCGTTTGTTTTGTGGATAGCTTCTATTAGCTTTCTCCCCTCCTTGTTTTGAAGTCCGGTCTTCGTTTCATTTCGAAGTTATTTTCTTCCGCACCTCGATCGTTCTTTTATTGCTTGGTTGGTCACTCGGTTTGGCTGATTTCGCCTTTGGACCTCCCACGTGCGTAATGATAGCGTTGGTCGTCGTGCTAGCTTTACCTCCCTTTACGATATTATCTGCCGTAATAATTAAGTAATTACTTAACAATCGCTGGAATGCCTCGATGTCACGTGGAGCAATACTTCTTATTAAGTTTCGTATGCCATATGGAAATGTCTGGTCAACAAACAAATAATTTCTTTGTCTTCCATAGGTGGCGAACATAACTTGAGTGCGGCGATTTTCCCCGCAGCATAATCGCGCATGCTGCCAAGCGTCGGCTTGTAGTACGCGTTCATGACTGTCATCTTGTGGTTGAGTTGAATTTCCTCGCTCCAATATCTATTTAAAAATTTTATTTTAAATTCTTGGATTGTTTGAGGAAACGGTTCAAGAGTTTCTAACCACGTTCTCGCGTTTTTTTGTAAAATCTGATATAACAAGTGAGTTTTATATTGCCCGGCAGCGACTAAGAGCCATAAAACTGTCTAGTGCCTTCAAGAAAGAATACGGATGTTCTTCGGGAGATCCCGAAAACTTCAAAGTAGGCGGCACATTTAAGTTTAAAGGGTGCGTTGAACCTACGGCGACAGGCATGGTGTTCACCGTTGCTTGTAAGTCGTTTAGTTTCGCTTGCACTTCTAAACGTTCTTGCGCGCCTTCTTCCACCCGATCTAAAATTACTTTCAATTCTTGTACGACCTTGTCTTCATGTTGTTTCGTGCGGGCTTCGACAAGTCGGTTACTGCATCTATTCTAGTGTTCATTTCTTCACACTTATTTTGTACTTTTCTATTTTCTCCGCCTGTTCTTCCAACTTCTCCGCTTGTGCTTCCAACTTCTTATCAACTTCGTTCTTCAATTGGTAGCCCAGGTTTCTGCGCGCGCTGAATAGCTTCGACTTTGTCGTTGACGGTATTTATTTTGTCGTCAACTCCGCAGCTAAAACCTGCTTTTTGTTCTTTCAGCTCGCAGCCAACGCCTTTTTTTGCTGAATATTTTCTGTACTTGTTGAATTTCTTGTTTTATTTCTTGCTGATTTTTTTTTGTACTTTTGAATTTCTTGTCTTATTTCTTGCTTTAACTCTGCAGCTATGGCGTGGTTCTGTTGTTGAATATTCTCGATTTTATTTGTAAGGTTGTATGGAAATTACCCAATAATGCCCTCATTAGGTTTAGCATGGGGTCATTCGGGCTGACTGGTGGTGATTCCACACCCTGCACGTTCAATGATGTTTCTGGATTCTCGGTTCCAGGGTCCGCTTCAATCGGCGTTCCTCTTCCTGCGGCGACGCCCTACTCCGCGGTCCCGTCCTTCCGAATCCTGATCTGAATCACTGCTTACAGGATTTTCTCCCACTAGCCCCCTAGATTCCATAAATCTATCCGCCATCGTGAGAAGTTGAGTACCCGTTTACAAAGAAATATTTACACAATAAATTAAGTTGTTCACTAAGTACCCTAACACCTCCACAATGCACAGAAAGAAATATCACTGAGGGAATCACAATGCTACCTTGCAAAACACTATGAATGCACGACACACTTTAAGCTAAACGAAATCACAACAACAACACTGCACTGAATAGACAAAATAAATCACTGCTGAAAGAAATTCACCACAATGCTGTACAACAATATTTCACTATTGCCACAATGAGTCATAACCTTTCTGTATTCCACCCAATTGCTGTTAATTGAAATGGCAAAACTTGTAATCATTTAACCCAAAAGTAGGAATAATTTTAGATGAATAAGCATAATTATTTTAATTTGGAAAAATAAAAGTCCTGAAACATTAAGAAAATCAATTCCTTTAAACAAAATTGCGCTTCGCATGTACGCCGAATGACTGACGAAACACGCGTGTAAAATGACCTATCCAATGATACCCGCGTGGGTGCCAAAATGGCACGTATATCCTGCTCCACATATGGCACCCAAATTATGGTCCCTTGTGGGCCAATTGTTGAGCCTTAAACGTTGGGCGCCAAATTATGCAACGGAACACACGTCGTGGCCTTCCCTCCGACGTGCCGCGCATAATACAACTCTGTTGCGATAAGGAGTCGTTAGCCCTAAGGATGTGCGAGATCGCGTGGGCATTACCGGCGTCGTTCGACAGTTCACTGCCGTCCCGACGTCAGACCTCTCGAGTTGTTTCGAATCGATTGCCTGGATGAGGCTTATGTCTGAAAATGCACCTGGGTGGGGAATACGGGCAGGTTTATACTCAAGCAAAACACTCGTGGCTCTGGCATACAAGGCTGTATATTCTATACTCAAGGAATGACAAAAACAAACAAAAAACACATAAATTCAACAAAAATAGCCCTTGACACACAATCACGTACAGAACGTGACCTTCGTGCTCGGAAATGAATATTCGGAGCAACTATTGCTACCTCTCTTTACAATAATTAAGTATTTCGAACGATTCATTTAATGAATTGTACTTTATACACCATTTGGTGCAGGCATGCCTTGGTCTTAGGACCCAAAGAATACAAAGTTGAACCTTCCTACTTTGAATTGCTTTCATTCCCGACAAATGGTTTTAATCTATAATACACTTCAATCTCTACTTTCAAACAAGACTCGACACAAAGTAAAATTAATCAAACTATTTACAACACCCCTTTTTTAACACTTGATTAATTGGGTGACTTGTTTAAATTGAATTAATCATTTCCGTTCTTAACATGGCTTTCATTCAGGAGTTCCACACATTAACGTTCACAAATGTGGCTTGAGATACCTAATACTTGAAAGCTCTTAAGAAACAAACAGTATGGTTTAGCATCGTTCAATTACATTTCTGTCGTTTCTGCAACCGTCTGTCGCACGGGTACTCACGCTTCTCCAATGGGGTTTACGAACTGGCCTAGTCGAGTGCTGCGAGCGGCGCCTTGGTGCCTCGGCGTTCGGGGACGTGGCGTTCGCTTTACGCGACCTCCGGAACTCGCTCTGCGCTTGCCGCGACGGCTCGTGCTGGCGACGTGTCGGGGTAGCTTGGCCTCCACGATCCTCCGCCCCTTCTTCCGCTGCGTTTCCGAACCAATTTTCTCAGCCGGGAAGTGCCTCGGCCTCACCTCTGCGCCCGTCGTCCTTCCCCAACACAAATGCTTCTCTGGCGGTGTTTTCAGGAATGGTTATCGCCTTGGCTCCTTGCTTCGGTGATGTGACGTAGCGGCGATGCAGAAATTGTTCGGCGTACGCCGGAAAAGAGTCCGATTCAGCCCTCACTGAATTCACATAATTCACCTCACTGATATGCGTTTCTTTTTCCGTTGCGAGTTATCAGCAAAAACGAGTACAATGTTGGTTCTTTTCTCGTATTCAGATTAAACAAATCTCGCGTGAAGTTCACTGCTGGCGACTAGCGATCCGTCGTCCTCCGAGATTTTACTGAGAAATCCTTCAACTTTCAACGGAAAAAATTTCTTGCAGTTCGCTTCCTCGTTTTTCGGTTACCGGCCAATCATAAGATCCGTTCCCAAGCTTTGAATTTCTTATTCGTGGACAAGCGTTTCGTCGACGCGGCCGCGGCTGACGTCAGATAGTGACGTGGTTCTGCGCCCTGTTAAAATTAGCGAACTGCCGAAGACGGTATTTTGGGAAATTTTTATATACGGTCCGGTCCGTTACCGGGGCGTATATTCGAGCTCGTCTCAATATATATATATATATATTGTATCTACTGTAACACACATACCCTGCGAGAGAAATATTGGATTCATCTCTGATGGTAGACTCTTCACATTATTTGAGGAGTTTAGTGCAAATTTTCATTTTCGGACGACACTAGGCTTTTTTGCTTCCTGCGTGTACTTCAAGTACTTGAATTGTGGGAATTGGGGCATTGGTAGCCAATATGGGGAATTGGTAGCCACATATCACTCGACGCAGGAAAATCAATCCTCGCTATGGACTCCTCTTCTCCTCAATGAAGTTGATGATTTCACTGATAAATCCAATGATCAAGAATTTACACTATAACAATTTATAAAATTGAGTGTAATGATATATAGGAAAATTGTAACAAAATATTATTTCGTCCTCCACGTTGGCAACCTTTCAAGTGTTGAGGAGTACAATGTTTGTACATGCAGCAAATACTTAAACACACACATACGCAGTTGGCAACTTTATAGTAAATAATTTTTAAATTCAATATTGTTTTAAAATTTATCACTTTTCAATTGTTCGATTTAATGTGATCTTAAAATATCTTTGTAAATCTTTTACAAATATTAGGTCTAATTGTTGACAAAATAATTTATAAAATAAGATCAAGTATTCCATTGGCAACATTGATGTCACATATATATATATATATATATATATATATATATATATATATATATATATATATATTGTGACGGACGGCGATTCGGTCCTGTTCTACAGTAAATTTGTAAAAGGGATCAGGTATTCTTTCTTGCGAATGGGCTCTGAGTGCATGCACCAACAATGAAACAATTACTTTTAATGTAAAAAACACAGAATGATTTATTCCCAGAAAAGATAATAGATATTACAAAACATCGTTCCATTGGATGTGTCGAAGGTAAACAAAAATGGTTAGCATTGATAACCTTCTCATGATACTGATAAACATGAACAATTTTCTTACTAACTACGTGACTATTGCTAATGAACACTTTCTTTCTGCTTTATCTTTACACTTCATACTGTAATTGGGAGCTCCCTTTGCATGCATTGATTTACAATCACCCTGTTATTTCAATACTTAAACTATTTACAGACAATGTGCACTCTTCCAAACACCCTTTCTATTCTTCACATCAAATTAGATTATTTATTATTACATGGCAAATTCTCTCAGCTAATATCCCCTCTCACAATCGTCTACCCCTTCCAAATCACGGATTCTTTTTACCGCCTAATAATGAGTTTCTTCTAGTAACAGTCTTACTGGTTTTGCTGCGTCTGGAATTCCTTCGAGCTCACCAACTCCGAATGCGCCGGCGCGATATGACGAGCCGGGGCCGTCTCGCCCGCCTTCTCTCAGCTAATATCCCCTCTCACAATCGTCTACCCCCTTCCAAATCACGGGATTCTTTTACCGCCTAATAATGAGTTTCTTCTAGTAACAGTCTTACTGGTTTTGCTGCGTCTGGAATTCCTTCGAGCTCACCAACTCCGAATGCGCCGGCGCGATATGACGAGCCGGGGCCGTCTCGCCCGCCACGTGGCCACGGCGCTTGTCCCCGCCGCCGATGCAAATCCCACGCAGTAGTCGTGCTTCGCCGGGCACGGCGATGTCCACTCGCCGCCAGATCCGCAGCCGTCCTTCTTTCCAATTCTTCCAAATTCGTTTGTTAAGCCCGCCGATGCTGTATCGCTATGTTCGTTTCACTCACGCTGCCTTTGTCGCACACGTGTCTATACACTCATCACTTTCCTCACCTCCCGCCGTTTAATCTTTACTGTACATCACTTAACTCGAAATCACTTAATAGTTCTCGCTGTTATCATTGTCCTACGCTTCGATTTCTGCTCGATGTCATCGGATTCCTATCAACTATATTTCACCGCCGCCATCATTAGCTTTTCCGCACTACCATCCGTTACCTCTTCCACACCGACTCTGCCTTCCGACTGCTTCCTCCCGACTGCCGTCGTTCCCCCCAAAACCCGCCTTCCCACGATCCACTCCTCAACTGTCGAGTCTCGTACTTCGCGCTCGCTCGTCCTCGCCCACCGCGGACACTCTCCTGCTAGGCCGAGTCCGTCCGGACGGCCGTCTCCACCGCGCTGCCCCAAACCATGTTGGCACCCGCGCCTATGTTCAGAAACGCGGTGCGTTTCATTACCCCCTTCCCCCTTTTTTTTGGATTTTTCTCCGGAAAATTCAATGACTTCATGGTCTATACTTGTCCATTACCTACTCTTGTTTTCTATCAGTAGGTCTAACAGCCTAGTTTTCTCCTGGGCTTCCAGTACTTCTATGTGGTCAACCTGTTGTTTCAGTCTTTCTTCTATCCCCTCCTCCGTTAACACGCCCGTACATATCTCTAATCCCTCTTCCATTCCCATATCCGTCTCGATTCTCTGGCTTCCTAGTTCTACCACTCTGTGGTCTAGATCAATAATCGCGCGTCGTTCGGATAAAAAAGCTGTCCCTATAATCATCGGATACAACAATTTCTTTACTATTAGAGCTACCACTTCGTACTTCTGATCGCCAATTTCAGCATTAAACATTATTTGTTTCGTGATAGGCTTGCTTCTTCTGAGTGGCTCTATCACGTATGCCCTATTCATGGGCAAGCACATTACTTGCTTTCCTTTCGCAATCAACTCATTATAAAATTCCTCTGATATGACTGTTGTAGTACATCCAGTATCGACCAGTGCTTCCGTTATCACCCCTTCACATTCTACTTTGATCGTGGGACATTTTCTCATGCGAACTTCCGAACTTTTTTTTCTCTGCCACGGTTGTGATTCATAGCACACCAACTGAATCGTATTGATAGGGACCACATTCAGCTCTTCCTCCCTTGTGTCCGTCATGGGGTCGCCTGTCATCACGGACTCTATCTGTTTAAAGACGTTCCCTGTCCTCCACTCGGGCCAGACCGTGTTGATTGATTAGGCGCACCTCGGTTCGTTTCTCTCTCTTCTTCTCGACGGTTTGGGTCTTGTCCACCCCACTCCGGTCTTTGGTTACTCGGTTCCGATTGCCGCCGGCTTCCTGTCTCGTGTCGCGTCCACTGGTTGCCTGCCCCACCACCAATCCCTTGTCTATTGAATGGCTCCGTTCTTAACGCGTTCACGTTTCCTTCCCTCTTATTCTTCGGGGCATTGGCAAATGTTAAGTCATATCCTCCTAATGCGTTCATAAAGCTCTCTAAATTGGTATGGTTCGAACTTCGCAAATTATTTTGGATCGACACGGGAAACTGACGTGTCAATAAACACATAATCTCTTGATCATTCATTGGGGGACGTAGTGCGCTACTTCCCCATCGACTGATTAATAACCAATCCTTGATCACGCATATTCTCTAATGATTCCTCGACGTAGTACATTCCAATACCGCTCATAGAACCGGTCTTGAAATTCCTTCAGCGTCCCCGGAAATACATCAAATGTGTCGGCCCACGTCCGGGCATTTCCTTCCAACATCAAATACAAAAACTGGACCTTGCATTTTTCCGACGCGTTGATCACGGCTAGGTGTCGTTCCGCTGCCCGCATGAATGCGCATGGGTTTTCTCGACCATCTCCCGAAAACTTCAGTGATTTCGGAGGCGTAAAAGTTGGTATTCCGCCCGCAATGATCTTTGTTAGCTCCACATCAGATTGCAGGGATGATACTCTTTCTTCGCACATTCGTATATCCCCCTTTATTTCTTCTTTAATTAATTGCTGCATCATTTTGGTGTCTTCTTCCTTTTTGCGCACCTCCTTGCTTTGTGCGGTAATCTTCTCCTCAAGTTGTTGATGTAGGTCGGTTTTCAACTCCCCGCCCAATTTGTCAATCTGGGATTCTATCTTCTTATCCTGCTCTACAAATTTACTGGCGATGGATTGGTTTTGAATCTCGACCTGTTCCGCTATCTTCATTTTCTGCTGGGTTTCACTTGTTTGTTAGAGGTCCTATTTGTTTTTTAATTTCCTCCATTAACTTTCCGCTCTGTTCCTCGATTGCCTTCTTTTGTTCTTCAATCATCTTAATTTGTTGTTCCGCCTTTCTATCCTGTTCTTCCAACAACTTCCTACTCTGTTCTTCTGCCGATTTGATTTCTTCAATCGCCTTAAGATGCTTTTCCGATATTTTTTCTTGTTCCTCTGCCGTTTTATCAAGTCGGTCGTTGATCATTTTCATTATTAACATCAAATCTGATGATATCTTTGCTTGGTACTCCTGGCCCGGGTTCCCTGCTACCTGGTTCACCGGCGTTGATGTGACTTTTACTTCTTCATCAAAACAATCGCCCGACGTGTCATCTAATTTACTTCCAACTCCAGTGTCCCTACTACCCAGGAACGTACTTCCGCCGATTCCTTCATCCGAGTCTTCTACACGCTCTATCTTCTCATTCCGTTCAACATCGCCTTTTTTTTTTCTCAATCGCTTTTACTGTTTCCGCGCTTGCAATGCCGCCCTCAGCTCGTCTACGCTCGCAATAATACTGCAATTGTTCCCCGATTTAATTAATCTAATTCCCAAGTAATTGTATTGAAACAATGACCTATCAGTGATTCTAGGCATTAGCTGAATACACTATTCGTTTTAAATTTTGCATGAAAAATTCCCCGATTTAATTAATCTAATTCCCAAGTAATTGTATTAAAATAATATTCACTCTCTGCAAATAAATGTAACATCATCTATGCACATAAATTCTCTACACAAAAATACCCTTCACAAAACACATCACATCTATCAAAATAATACAAATAACACTTCTGGAAAATTCCTGAAAGCATTGGCATACACAGCTTCAATTCAAATTCACAACCACTCCTACAGCTTCCCTCAATAATGACACAAAAATATACTATATGCAACTTTCAAACATTACCCCCCAAAATTCCAAAAAATCAATATTAATTCCCTTCACTATTAATTACTTTCCATTCACTGCTAATAAACAATGCCCCTCTACATCTGGGCTATTCTACTTTTAAATGATTCTGACAATTATCTTGTAAGATTCATGCCCATATGCTCAAAATAATTAGCATATACAATTTACCAAATGACATTAATTTCTCTTGTACTCATTAAACTCTCCTACAAATTCTACTAATTTCTTTGCTTTATCCAATATTGAGAAACAATTCAATTAACTGTGGTATATGTTATCACGTACACAAATAACTATTCTAACAAACACAATATTTATACACACTGTTTTCCCTTTACACATACATAATAGGTACTCTGCATACTGTTTTCTGGATTGACTGACTACATATTTAACTAAATAACATTTACATTCACAATTACCATTGCCCGTCAATATTTCTATAATTGCTTTATATTTCCTCAACATTTTATTTTTTTCCCAAACAACTACACATGCCCACTGTTTTATTTCAATATTTCCTGTTCATCAAACTGTTATATTTCTTAAAATTATCATACAAGTTTATGTTAGTTCAAGAGGCATTAGTTTTATTCCCCTCCAACTAATTATGAATTCTCGGTACTGTCTTCAATTTATTGCAACACTATGTAAATTCCCCTTGTTGGATTAATCCCCAGAGCCACATTACTTATATTTGCAAGTCCTGACTGTTCGGGCGCCAACTGTGACGGACCGGCGATTCAGTCCTGTTCTACAGTAAATTTGTAAAAGGGATCATGTAATCTTTCTTGCGAATGGGCTCTGAGTGCATGCACCAACAATGAAACAATTACTTTTAATGTAAAAAACACAGAATGATTTATTCTCAGGAAAGATAATAGATATTACAAAACATCGTTCCATTGATGTGTCGAAGGTAAACAAAATAATGGTTAGCATTGATAACCTTCTCTCATGATACTGATAAACATGAACAATTTTCTTACTAACTACGTGACTATTGCTAATGAACACTTTCTTTCTGCTTTAACTTTACACTTCATACTGTAATTGGGAGCTCCCTTTGCATGCATTGATTTACAATCACCCTGTTATTTCAATACTTAAACTATTTACAGACAATGTGCACTCTTCCAAACACCCTTTCTATTCTTCACATCAAATTAGATTATTTATTATTACATGGCAAATTCTCTCAGCTAATATCCCCTCTCACAATCGTCTACCCCCCTTCCAAATCACGGGATTCTTTTACCGCCTAATAATGAGTTTCTTCTAGTAACAGTCTTACTGGTTTTGCTGCGTCTGGAATTCCACGTGCCACGGCGCTTGTCCCCGCCGCCGATGCAAATCCCACGCAGTAGTCGTGCTTCGCCGGGCACGGCGATGTCCACTCGCCACCAGATCCGCAGCCGTCCTTGTTTCCAATTCTTCCAAATTCGTTTGTTAGCCCGCCGATGCTGTATCGCTATGTTCGTTTCACTCACGCTGCCTTTGCCGCACACGTGTCTATACACTCATCACTTTCCTCACCTCCCGCCGTTTAATCTTTACTGTACATCACTTAACTCGAAATCACTTAATAGTTCTCGCTGTTATCATTGTCCTACGCTTCGATTTCGCTCGATGTCATCGGATTCCTATCAACTATATTTCACCGCCGCCACCATTAGCTTTCCCGCACTACCATCCGTTACCTCTTCCACACCGACTCTCCCTTCCGACCGCTTCCTCCCGACTGCCGTCGTTCCCACGATCCACTCCTCAACTGTCGAAGTCTCGTACTTCGCGCTCGCCTCGTCTCGCCCACCGCGAGACACTCTCCCGCTAGGCCGAGTCCGTCCGGACCGCCGTCTCCACCGCGCTGCCCCAAACCATGTTGGCACCTGCGCTATGTTCAGAAACGCGGTGCGTTTCAATAATATATATATATATATATATATATATATATATATATATATATATATATATACACACACGTAGTATGGGCGTGGTAGAATGAATGCTCGTGAAGCGAGCTTTAAGTTCTCAGGAAGCAGGATCTTTTGGGTATGAGAAAGTCTGAACACTTGATACAATGAACCGATAAAATACAAAATAAAATGAGCATATATTCAACGAAAAATACAGTGACGCAATTTGATAACAGGATAATGCACTTTAAGTGGTTGGTCACTGAAAAAAAAAAACAGAAAACAAGGCAAACAAAAAAAATTGGCGTGCCTCGACTGCCTGAACACACTTTCACCAATTACAATTTACAATTTGCTCATTCCTCTTTCTTAATTTTCATCTACCAAATTATTTTACTCTTTTTACTCTGTAGTTTTTGTGCATGCCTTTAAAATGAATTTTACACTTTTAAGGAACTCTGTTCACAGGTGTAGCCTTGGGCTTGCACTCACTATAACACTGAACTTTAAAGAGAAAAAACAATAAAACGTAATATACACGTTACTTAAATGTGACCTCTTTACATATCACAGAAGCAATTACTTTTAACACAATGCAATGAACTGACTTTTCCAGATAATATAAACTGAATAACATGTGAAAATCATGAATTATTTAAGTAAAATTGTACAAGCATGGCCTTTGAATGAATTTAATGACACGTGCAGTAAATGAATTTGAAACTGCCACTCACATCGTACGGAATACTTCTCCCACCTATTCTGGACGTTTCACCCACTTTTAACACGAATTGTGTATTTTACGGCTATTCTCTTTTCCCAACTGATCGCCGCATAAAAGTTACCAGTTCTTTTACCTCAAAAGCTCCGCTTTGCTCGCCTATAGGTAACCTTGGGGATTTTTTGCCGCTCGCCCCGCGTTGCCACCCTTCTTCGCTTGCAGTCCCACGACGTTACCAGTTTCCTTTCTTCTAACTCGGGACTCCGCCAAGCTTCCAATTTCCACAACCTCTTCCGTTCTCCGGACTCGTACGATTCTCGTTCCAGTCCAAATCTTTCTACTTACGCTTCGCTCTTCGTGGGGTCGTCCTCTCTTCAGCCGCGCCTCGTACAAGTATGTTCGCGCTTCCAGCCCCGAATAATTAATGTTGCTGAAGTTATGCTTTTAAATGCTCGGCCTACCTACCACACTTTGGGCGTGTGTGATCTCAGCGTGCAATATGAGATGCAGGATTTAATTAATGTCCTTCTGCGCGAATTTTCCAAATTTGAAATTATTTCGGAGTCAAGCAATCACTTCACTTGCTCTCTCAAATATTCTGAATGTTAATGCGAAGAATGTTCGTGCACTCCATTTCCTTATTACCTCACTTTCGAAGATACCCTTCTCAAGCAAACTTCTAACTACAAAGTTAAAATAAACTCCTATGCTATCAAGTTACAATCGCCGTCGCTGCTGAAATCATAGAGAGCTCAGTCTAGTCGTCGCTGCTGCAATCAAAGAGGGCTCCTCCTAGACGCGACGCGATACTTATGGTACTCGCGCCTGGTGACATTTTTGGAGGGTGAATATTCTTCTTCTCGTGACCTCCGGAAAACATTATTCGAATTTCAGGCGTCAGAGTTCGAAAAGCTGTGGGTAGATGGCGCAAGCCATCGCTCCGCCGCACGTACTCCCTCTCGTTCTGGCTTCTTTTCGTAGCTAATGGTGGCGTTATGGGGTTCCCTAATCCCATGACGTCACAGTATATATATATATATACACACACATATATATGTGTGTGTATATATACATATATATGTGTATATATATGTATATATATATACAATGTATATGTATATATATATATATATATATATACGTGTGTATAATTCGTACATAATATGTACATACATATTTCTCTTACATTCTCTCTTACATGCCTACACTGCACACATGACAGCAGACCAGATGGGTGCTTAGATTCTCCCGGCTGAAGGAGATATATGGAGAGAAAATCTGCCATTAGAAGTGTAGGTTGGCACGTTCTAGTAGGGTCGAAACGCCACCTCCCTAGATATAACAAGCCCTACACGTCAGGGACTGATGACTATATAAGTTGGCGCGCGTGGAATCTAATCAATGAATAAATAAATGTACTAAATATATAACCGGTTCAAACGGCCGCGGCCGGTAATGCAGTGAAGTGATGAAATGAGCATGGTACGTGGGGTCACAAGCTCTAGTTCTGAGTGGCTATGCTTTCATGCATGATACCCTTTATCCACCCTCTTAATATTTTTTTTC
>CAXIVR010001624.1:0-30041 GCA_964035755.1 Teleogryllus oceanicus
AGTTTTCCCCCTCTTCCTGGATTGATTTACCAGTACTCACAGGTCTTACTGCTATTCACATAAAAACGTTTTCGCTTCGGTGCCACTCGAAGGCCACCCAGTCTTTTGCGCCCAAATTAGGGATTCTGGTTAACTACGTAAGTACACTACGTATTAAAATTTTGAATATAAGATCGAAATGATCAGGATAAGGGATCATTCTAGGGAGCGCATTTATTAGGAGGATGTTGGCATTGATTTGATACTTTTCTCGTTCAATTTACGACGCACCAAGTTACATATTACAATTATTCGTTTATTCATGAAAAAAGATGAATATGTTTAACAACTAGGCAAATCTTCATTATATAATCGCATGCTGCTAATGTGATTAAGATTATTACCGATTAAACTGTTTGAAATATCTAATCCTGGAGCTCCCACACTCTTATGCACTAATAGTTTACCAACGTTCTACATCCTACATTTCACATTCACAATTATTACCTAACATTAATCATTTACAATGTATCCCTTCCTCAGTACACGGTTGTGATTGTTCATCATTATGTCCTTCCTCGCCCATTGTACACTCGGAAACTTATGATTACAATGATTCAGCCCGACTTTCACGAATATTATGAGCTTCGTTACTTATCATAGTCCTGTCGTGGGAAATGTAGCCGCCTCTTCTAATGTCCTTGACGAGGTCGAGCCTCCCGCCCGCCGACTGCATGCTGGCCACGTTTGTCACCGTGCCGTGCCCTGCGTTTGCGATTTCACCGTTCGCTCTCAACGTCCGGGCACGAATTCGGTCTCCTGGTTGCGGTGTACTTGCTCGAAGCCGTTGACTTCTCCTTACCATAATCGTTTATTACCCACGCACATTCCTGCACCACGTGCTTTCACATCACTTAACAGTTTCACGCTTATTGCTGTTCGGAACGCACCGACTTTTAGTATTATACATTAGTCCGATGCTCCGCGTGCTCGTTTTCTCGCTATTAACACTTCGCGCACTTTCACCCCTCGATATGTTTCGATTTCTTTCCCTTGCCTCACATACGCCACACAGCCCCGTGCGCGCCATTCTTCATGTCTACCTGCACTGTTCTGAATCCTGCCTCTTCTGTCACCGCCTGTAATTCGTTCGGAATCGTTCCTCTGAAAGATCGATCTGCGGTCTTTTCACACGCGCCAACTTCGAATTGGTTCTCTGTTATTTTCCTATTTAATGACCATAAAATATATATATATATATATATATATATATATATATATATATAAGATATATCATTATATATATATATATATATATAATATATTTGTTAGAACAAATGAAGAGGTTGAACTTGACATTGTTACACATGTATTGAAGTACGAAATTAGCTGCTGTTTTGGTTAAGGATCTTGGTAAGTTCGACAACTTGTCACGGATATCCATATCGATAGAAATTGTTTTCTGATACATACAAGTCATTGCATTCTTGTAGTAATACTTGTTTTGATTATAGGCTAATGCACGTGATTAGTTAGTGCAGGTGTCCACTATATTCAGTGCTTGTTTATTCAGTGATTCACTAAATTCAGTGGACATTAAAAAGTGGACACCAAGTGTCCACTATTAGCGCTCGGTGTTAATTTCTAATTTGGAATTTTTTCTTTACAAATTCTCCTTTACTCCTTCTTCTTTATGCATCCTGTTTAACGTTCGCAACGTTTTGATCACTAGAATCAATGGTGGACACCGGTGTCCACTAATTTCCATAGTCCGTCCACAATTGAACAACTGTATTAGTTCACAAGATGTAATTTTTAAACTTTAATTGATGGTAAGTTTGATTTTAATTAGCAATAGAGTCTCAGACAGCCAAGTGGTGAAGTAGGGAAAAGGGGAATATGGATAGAGCAGCAGAAGAGGTTTCGTGTGGTGACCCTCTGTTGTCTGCAGCGAGATATAATGGAGACCCTCGAGGTATTTTAAGGGAATAGGTGAGACATTCACAGAAATGGTACGTTCACAAGTCTTAACAAGAGTGGAAGAGGATACACTGGTATTGTGGATTGTTTCTGTAGCTAAAGCTGGCTTTCCCTTTTAAGGTCAACCTTTTGGGCAAGGTTCAAAAACTATTAAAAGACCTGGAGGAGGGAATAATTTTTCGGACCCTAGACGTTCGTGGTTCAAACGTTTCTTGAAGCGAAATCCTAATATTTCGATAAGAGTTGCTAGAGAGTCTCTAGAGTATCTGTTATTGCACAGTCTCCGAAATTGGTTTTCAGAGGTAAATGTTTATCTGAAAGAAAACAATTTGGAGAGAATACTAGAAGAACTAAGTAGAGTATTTAATGCAGACGAGATAGCATTTTTTGAACCCAAAGGTATAGTATAAGTTCTTGCACTGAAAGGGAGTAAGAATATCCATCAACAAGAGAGTGCCAATGCTGATGAACAGTTGGAGCCACCTCCAGTTGTGTTCAGATACCAGAGAATCCCCCAAGGGTTAGTGAACAGCGTCCATCATGACTGGTGGCTGGGCAAATTTGAAACGGGATGGATGAATGGCATGCCATTTTATGAATATTTAACAAACGTTTTTCGTCCTTGATTGATAAAATGGATTTCGAGGCCTGTAATACTTTTTGTAGATGGGCACAGCTCACATTTGACTCCACACCAACCGATTTTGTAATGCCAAGGGAATAGTTCTGATTGCTTTATATGCAAATGCTACTTATATTACACAGCCTATGGATGTAGTTGTTTTCCGATCTCTGAAAGAAAATTACAAGCATAAAGTTCACAATTGACGCCTTAAAAATGGAGGAAAACTACAACGAAGAAAAAGGAGTTTTGCATTCTCTTAAAAGAAATTTTGGATGATGTATCACCCTTCATAATAAAAGACGGGTTTAGAAAGTGTGGATTAGTTCCTTGGGACCCTTCAGCTCCAATTGCAAACATCAGTTAATCGTCAAATTAATGTGGCTCTGTCGAATCTACCGTATCCACACAAGGAAAAAAGAGCTCAAAGCAGCATTCGCAAATTTGGAGATCTATATTGAGACTTCTTCGTCGCTGTCCGGGTGACGCCGCGTAGTGGCTGAGGGCCGACGTTTCGCCTGAAATGTCGCAGGCTTCATCAGGGCATTGACATCGCGATGTTGTGCGTCGGGTATTAATATTGTCCGGCCTGGGCGGCCGGGTGGGGTGGGTGCGCCGTGATTGGCGGAGGGGTCGCTCTGATTGGCTGGCGATCTGTGCCAACCCGCACCTCGCGCCGGGCGCCCTCGAGGTCGGACGGCGTGTGGCAGCTCCCTCGCAGTCGCGGATTGGCGGGAGCAGCGATTTCCAGGCCGGGTTAAGGTTGAGCCCGGCGTCCGCGTTGATGTTTTGCGGCCGTCTATTAATCTCCAAAGCTTCTTTGAAGCGCCTGGGCCACTACCTGTTATCTTTGTGCAGGAGCCGAGTCTTGTCGAACTCGATGGCATGTCCCGAAACCTCCGAGTGGTGTGCTATAGCGGAACGGTTGGTATTGTTCTTGTTGTAATGGGAGATGTGCTCCCTAAGGCGTTCCGACACAGTGCGCCCGGTCTCACCGATGTATGTCCTGCCTTGGCTGTTATCGGTTGAAATGCGTAGAATTGGGCAATGGGTAGAACCTATTGGGCCTAATACGAACTACTACAAGCTTTTGTGGCAACCATTTTGTACGATAACAACTTCACTGCAGCTAATCAATCATGATTTGTCAGTGTTCAGATTCATTAATACATAATACATAATTCGTCATTATTACGCACCATGTGTCACAATATTTTTATATTTTATTGTATTCACTACAACAAGATGTTTGTCCTTTAAATTAAGTCCGTCCATTATGTTAACTTATTTATGTTCCATTGCTGCTTATGTGAGATCAACTGATATTTCCCTAGGTCCGATAAAATAAAAAGAGTTACGGTCAAATATCTCACATTATAATACTTGATATTCGACAGTCATTAACACATTAACTTAGCAAAAATACTGTTTCTCCTCATTATTTTGCCACTGTCATTTCACTATGCACAAGTTGCATATTTGAAAGAATATTTGCAATCTGAACCCGAATCACTTTCATTTTAGTAATATTCTATACACATTCGCTACACATTATATGAATTACTATTCATCCTTGGCAGTTCATCCAGTCTCGTTCATATCAGCTGCTTCTCTGCTCAAACATGTTGGGAAAGTAGTGCAAGGAAGCGCCGCACACTGGTTGAATCGGCCTAAAACGTCATAATTGCCAATGCCAGTGGATTTGCGTAAAATTGGTATCAAGGGTTTTTTGAGGTCGCTGAATTTGAATACCCTGAAATCAAATTTCAAAATACAAAATGGCGGATTGAATGTATTAACTGACTCAAAAATTAACCCAATATGAGTGGATTGATAGAATAGTTCTCGCGGTCGCTGATGACGAATATCGAAATTAAATATCAAAATTCAAAATCGAAGCTAAAAATGAAGGGATAAATGAGGAGAAATATGGTTACAGGAAGTCCTGTTTTCGAGGTTGTTGAATACAAATATTTGCAACGAAATTCAAAATCGCTGCTTAAAAATATATATCGGATTTAAAGGGTAAAGAATTTTTAGAGGAAATGTAATTTGATGAGTTTTGATTTCCCTTTGGGTCTTGGATTTACTTAACGTATAAAAGTGAACAATCGTTATGGCTGTAAAGTAGCATCTCCCACTTTTCTGTGCTCGGACTATACCCTGGATCTATACCCTTTTCCCTTTTTCTTACATTATTTTTAAATTGAATTATAAAAAAGGGGAGCTTTGAAACATTTGATGTATTAACTGATCATATTAATTTCTAATGTTCTCTTTTAAAAAAAACCCTTTACAATTTGTCATTTACTCTATAATTTATTGCTTTAGAGACACTATTATGGCAGTTTATGATTTCACGTTTTATCCTAAATACACCGATATTCCCGGAAATCTTGCCCAAAATCGTGGTGATTTTAGAATATCTGTCAAATCCTAACTATCGTTGGGCATTTATATATCTTTTCATTTTTTTGACATAAAGGGAAAGAGGCAGGAAAATACAGTAACTTGGAAGTAGATTTACTAACGACTGAAGGGTCTGGGAGATCCAAACTGATAGAAGATCATGACCCCGGAAAACAAGGATCGCTTCGATGCGTCACTGCAAGACTTTCAGATGTCCAAGAAAGGAAATGCTTAAGAAAACATTCCGTCATTCAAGGTCAAAAGAGCCATCGGAAATGTAGCTGACGCACATTTCCTTGTATCATGTGGCGAACAATTACAAAAAATTATTAGAGGTAACTATTCTCACAAATACGATAATGTACGTAAAGTACATATTGACGATAAAAGAAATTTCATAAAATATTTTTGTTGAATTAAAAACAACAAACAATAAAAGAATACACCACAATGGCATTTATGTCGTGTTATTAAGTCAATTTAGAACTATCCGTTTAAAAATTTTAATAACATCTGGAGCCCTTTTCCCGAGAAAATTGCATTTGAGCGTTTCTGAAAATGGGGAATTTTGGGAACTAGATACATTTACAATAGTATAATTATATTATAAATTATATGTGTATATTTATGTGTTACTCAATTGCCACCCATCTGTCGGGAATGAACGCTGTACAGGTCTAATTTCGTCAGCACGTATTTATTGAAAAATATTATATGTTATTGAAAAAATGGTCAACTGTGGTTTGAGATAACATCATTAAGTTCACGTTTACCCCCGTAGAACTCTTAGTCATGGTTTCAGACAAGAAAATAAGAATCACCCAAGTACACTAAAATCTTAAAGTGCTCGGTGCACATATTAATATTGTTTAATCATTCCATAAATGTGTATAAATTATTTTCTTGTGAAAAGTAATTATCAGAAGAAGAAAACGAAAAAAATATACCGAGAAAACAAATCCCCGTGGCGTCGAAGACACTTCCGGGATATCTAGTGGTAAATTTTGCTATGTAGCATTGCAGTAAAGTGGCTATAAAAAAAAAAAGTTGCAATATATGCAGCTAAATGTGTGTTATTCTATTTAAAGGGCATTCTACTTGATAAATGAAAAGATATATTGAGGCAGGACTACGCAGGACAAAAATATAATCCACAATGTACATGACTAACATTGTTACGCTACACAGGTTAGAATTCAGCCGTATTATAATAAAAATAGTTGGACACTTTTTTTTAAAAATATACTTAACTTATAGTCAGATCTCTATTCGGAAACACGAATAGAATCCATAGAAAAGAAAATATAAACACTTTTTTAAATTTAACAAAAGTAGTCGACAAGAAGCACTGAATTCGCGTGTTTCGAGCTACGGTAACTTTACGAGACCCTAAAGACGACAAAAAAGATTGAAATAACGTTCTGGGGCAAAGTAGTGTGCTCCAATGTCTTCCAAACGAAATTTGATAGGGCGGAATTCCGGAACGCGCACTTTGAATTTTCGCATTATGGCCAGTTTGGCCCGATTCAACCAGTGTGCGCCTGAGGTTACGTAAGGGTACCAACGTTATTCGTTTTGCTGGTTTAACTCTTAGTAGTCGGTCATGTTAGGTTGCTGGTCGTGGGTCTGTTATTTTCAACTGGTATTAATAACAGCTATTACGAGTCAGCTGCTTTCGTGATAACAGTTATTGAAGAAAAGCTGTTAAGCCCATCTCTAGCTTCAATGCGTCGCGGCACCCTCTCTATACAGGTTTTTTGCATTTATACATATAATAACCGATCGTCTGTCGGTCGGGTTTTTATCGTAGCATTGTGGCTTCATGACGATTATTAAAAACATACACAAAGTCGTGTCCACAGAAAACAAATGTAATTGGACGTTTTTAAGCTTCATACATGTTAACAGTACATTAAGAAAAATATAACAGCAAAAACAATAAACACTAGATAGCACTCAATTAAAAACAAAAATCATGCATGAACATATTATAACCTGCAATGTCCTTCGGCTTTCTAATTTTACTCCTCCTTTCTTCTCCAATCAATTCATAATTGTCCTTTACTTTAGTTTAATATTGTTCAGATTAGAGAAAGACTATATTTACAAATTCTTATGACACGAGCTACTACAGAAACTAACGTAATTTTTAAAAAAAATTGTTGCGATCTTAATCGACGCAACGCGTCTCTTCGCCCCGTGTCGAGCGTTGAGCGTGGATTTTTGTGGAACAGCGAAAACAACAAACACTTGATAGCACTAAAAATAAAATTGCCACTGACTTGTGACGGAGTTTTCCGCAACACGTTGAAGAATAACTAGGATATAATAAGTACTTTCTCTCTCTTCATACTAAAATTATCAACATTCTAGCTAAATGAAAAGGTTTCCGAATGTATTTTAGGCGTTGCTAAGTTGTCTCAATTTTTACTTTCTTGCTACTGATTATGAAGTACAGAGAAAGTTATATAATGCTGCACGAAAAAACTACGAAGTTTTGGCAGAAAACTCTTACTACAGGGCCCTAGTAACGAAAAGTATATTAATCCAGTTGCTAAATTTAGAAAATATATCCTATAACACGTGATGTAGCCATAATCCATGTTTTGTGGATCCTTGATTCCGAAAAATCGAATGACGGCAAAACGTTGCCCGTCTGTGAACAACTAAACGGTTCAGCCTATTTTCTCCAAAATTGATATTCCTCAATCGAGCTGGTTGTTGTCGCGGGCCATAGAATTGAAAACTCATATTCTAAATTTGGAGTTTACTTTATATGAAGCCCCTGGTCATTTTCAAAAAATGGCGCCATCGATTTTGATTAAA
Organism: Teleogryllus oceanicus; assembly: GCA_964035755.1. Classification (NCBI taxonomy): domain Eukaryota; kingdom Metazoa; phylum Arthropoda; class Insecta; order Orthoptera; family Gryllidae; genus Teleogryllus; species Teleogryllus oceanicus. The sequence goes on from CAXIVR010001624.1 coordinate 7,817, forward strand.
TGTTGCTGTTGGATAGTATGAAGAACATTTAAGAGAATGGCGCAGGTATTATTTTCGTTGAAAACTGGTTTTTCGGAAATTACAAAAATTCAAAATTTTTTCGGCATCTTCTTACAACTACAAATATAAAGTTAGATTTTTCCTTAATGAAATCTGTTACTTAAATATAGATTTTTAAATAAGGTCCCTTACAATTTTTCGTATATTTAAGTCTTTTTCTCCTAATTTTCTATGAAATTAAGTGCGAGAAGGTACGTGCGATTTTAGCACCATCATTTTTCTAGGTAATTATTTCCTAAGGTCCCTTGAATATAAAAATATGAGATTGGCATGCATCTTAGGCTTTGGTGATAGTGAAATATTGTGCGTTTAGCGATTTGTATGTCAACAAATTAATTTTTTGTACGAATTTTAATTGAACTCGTTTGAACAATTTGCTGTGAACACTGACTGGTTGGGAATAGATCCTAAACATTGGGATTCGTGTGATAATTACATTGCTTCTAAAAAAGAATGACGTTCTAGCTCCCGACTGGATGGCAGCGTCACATCTAATTGTAAACGAACTTAATGTTTCAATAATGTATAATACCACCATACAATAACTTCTCAGCAGTTGCTCGCGGCACGAGAATGAATGCAACCGAAAATATGGCTGTTAATATCACCTCCCTCCCATGCTCAACGACGGTCACGTGACGGTGAGCCGGCGAGTATAAAATAAGCCGACTCGCTTACGCCAGCGGGTTTTGTGCATGGAAACCTCGTGCTTTTGCGCAAAATTTATGCCCAGGCTGGAGCACTTTCGTGCGTTGCGCGGGTAATGAAAGTCACAGGAATGGCGCGATAGGAGCGTTCACTGAGGCGGGGCCACTATAGTATCTCTGAACGATCGCGGCGGGCAGTGGGAAATACCGGAAGGTGTACAGAGCAGTTAAATTAATTTGTCCACTTTGTAAATAAACCCTGTGTATACTTTTAAATGCCGATGTGCTTTTATCCACGATGCCACTCTCAGCCTGAATCAGTGAAAACTACTGATTGACAGTGACTATTCACTGATTGTCTCAGTTATAACCCTACCACTGGCAATCAGTGTATTGAACTGAACAAATCAGTGAAAACGGGTCCACTATTTGAATCAGTGAAATCTGTGACAACTAATTGAACCAGTGGAATAAATAGCTGTTGCAGTCAGTGAAAGTAAGGCTTCACTTATTTGAATCAGTGAAGTATCACATCGCCTCCAGTACTGTAATGCACAAACCCAAAATCATACTACTGAGAAATCACTGTATTGCTTTAAACAAATGCTTCAAAAACATAAAAATTTAAAAATACTTCTTCTTCACTTCACGAATTAGGAAATTCCTGTTCCGGCTTCATTACACCATCTCTGTCGTGGATGTCTCTTCTTCCCCAGGGTCTGTACAGAAAGGCATGTCAGGGGGATCCTTCGTAGAAACATTATTCCTAAGTGCTGTATCCAGTTACTTTTTCATTGATAGAAAATATGTTAAGTTCCTGTCTTATATCTTCGTTTTTCTTTTGTCCATTAGGTGCAACGCTTTACTCTCCGGAGAAATTTCATTTCCGAGGCTCATATCGTTATTTTATCTTGTTTTCTTAATGACCATGATTCACACCCGTAAAGCAGTTGTGGTATTGCCATGACTTTATAAAATTTTAAAAGTGTCTCTTTTCTAGTCTTATTGCAAAGATATTTGTTTATTGTTCCACAAGTATGTTGGAAACGTAATTTAGTTTTCATATCATCACTGTAGTCGTATGTGATATCACAGCCCAAAGAATTAAAATGTTTCACTTGCTCTATTGCTTTGTCTTCTATTATTATTTTAGTTCTGATAGGATACTTCACTTTAGTTTTAGAGAGATATTGAGAGGTGCATGTTCTATTTAGGTTATTGTATGGTTTAGGTTAGGTATGGTTTGCATATTCTATTTAGCTGGTACAAAGACCTTTGCAGACCTTTTTCCTTCTCTTTTATAATTATATGATTATCAGCATACAGAAGTGATTGAAGAGGTGTATTTGCATTTATCCAAATACTTGGTTTATTTTAACTTTTCCATTCTCTTAGAATGTTGTCAATATACATATTAAACAATGTGGGGACATACACCTTGTCTTACACCTCTGTTTACTTCTAACTCTTCTAACATTTTGTTTTCAACTTGTAAATTAATACTTGTTTTGTTATAGAGATTTATAACTTCTATTAAGTCGAAAGGATAGCCCTTTTTCGAAGAATCTGCCAGAGAAGTTCATGATTAACTCTATCAAACGCTTTTCATAATCTACAAAAGCTATGTGGGTCTGTAAATTGAACTCTCATCGTTTTTATTATTTGGTTTATGGTAAACACATTGTCTGTACATGATTCTCTTATTCTTCCAATAAGAGTGAATCTGAGATTGTTGTGAGCCGTTTATTTATTATTTTTGTGGAACTTTATAAGCGTTGATCAACAAGCTTATTCATCTGTAATTCTGTGGCTGGCTTCTATTTCCTTTTAAAAAGAGAGATGTCTTTGCTTTCTTCCATGCATCAGGTATTCGGCATTTTCTCCAACAATTATTAAATAGTGCAAGAAGTCTGTTCTTCAGTTCTTCACTCCATATTTTAGGAGTTCTGCATGATACCATCTACTCCAGGAGCTTTTCTATTTTGCATGCTTGAAGTGCTTATTCCATTTAATGTTTGCTCAAAGAGTCTACTGAGGGTTGTTGTATTGTGACTTATCTTCATCGATTACAGTTGGGTCATATAAGATCTTTATAATATTTTATCCAGTCATCTTTCTTATTACATTTAGTTCTGCTTTGTCCTTTTCCTCTGATTTTAAATGTTTCATGATCTTGTAAGCCTACCATGGACATCATTTTCAATTGCGCTGATGAAAAGGTCCATGATTCTTCGTGAGCTTTTTCACTAATTATTTTGCATGGTTCATCTTTTGTATGTAGTTTTTTTCCTCTCTGTGTTGTTTTCTGAGTAATTCTTGAAACTTGAAATTCTGACTCTTTCTCCTTCTGCCCTTTTCTGGCCATTAGAGACTTTGTCCTTGTTACCCCGGACATGGGTTACAGCTGTTTCTTCAGGAGTACTTTTTCGTCTGATCCCTCTTCTTCGACCTGTCCGGCAAGAGAGGCCCTACCAGTAGCTACGCCACCGCCGGCATAGCTCTCAGGATTATGGAGGTACTCAAGCTCCACGTCCGCCAGCATAGATCTCAGGATTATGGGGGTACTCAGAGCTCCACCACCAACGTCAAGGTCATGTACTTCCTAGGTGGAGATTTAATAAATAAAATACAATATATTTATTATTAACTACAAAACAAATACAATAGACATGTATATATCGAGTATGGCAAGAGACATTGAGTCACTCAGAATCTTAACTCACAAAAAATCGAAAATGGAGGTAATAATCGATCTGTGTACTATTTCATATGAGTAATCCTTATAAAATAAATGCTAAATAATTAAGTTGGAGTATGAAACAGTTTGAAACAGTTTTCATGCAACTTTATGTTTCATTTTTCACATTGCTTGCTTGTATTCCTTTTACACATGGCACATCTTCCTTGCTTTGTAGCTGGTGAAATCGAGTGTCCTGTACCATCAAATCTCACAGAAGTTAATATCGAGATATCAGTGACTTGCTACTTTTAGGTCTTCCACCTGATGAGGGTACAATTTTATACTTTTGTAGATAATTTTGCACAATAGATCTTCAGAGGATCTTCAAGGTGATCATTTTTTTTACCTTGCTCTGTCTTTCTAAACAGCTGCCAGCCATTGTGAATAGTGGTATCAACACAGGCCACCACCACTTTTTCGATCTAATTCCAATTCTATAGCACTCCAAATTTTCGTCCATTCTATCATCTCCACCCATGAATTTATTATATTTTCCTACGGTGTTAGGTTGCACAATGGGGACTTTCTTTTTCTCACTTGAAACCCACCTATTAGCAGTTCTTAGAGGATGAACTGAGTCGCAAGTACTTATCATGGGTACAATGCGGTTGTCGTACCATTCCAAAATCAGACAGTTACTACTTTTATCAACTCTGTAATCGAAAGTGCCTCTACCTTTTTTTCTAATATTTTAGTTTCAAGTGGACATTTTTCAGTTCGATTTTTGTTTATTGTTCCAGTGTAGCCAAGACCCAAATTTGCTAGGTTACGTGCCAACGATAAGCTAGAAAATAGTCTGTCACCATATGTTTTGAAAGAATTATCTTTAGGTAAACAGTGGATCAATTGAAGCACAACATGTTCTCGAGACTCATTCCTTTGGTCGGCTTTCATCTTTACCAGAGTAAGGATTGAATTGAATTAGTTACCCCAAACGGTCGCACAAACACCATATTTTGTAGCCATATCTAATGGGTTTACCGAATGAACTGCTTGGCTCCATGCCTGCCATAATACGGAACCATGCTTTCATCTACAGCCAAGTGTTCTTCGTAAATGCAGTATTTTGCGTATCGTTTGTTCAGTAAGAAATCAAAGGTTAATTTTGTAAATCTGTCATTTTGTTTTAGGTCATTATTGTCTGCGTAATGAGCATATTATTTTAAAATTCAAACCTGTTTCTTCTCATTGCCGAACTGACAGCTTGAATTTATAAATAGACTGTTAACGGAATATTAGAAGAAAAGGGAATAAAAGTGAGAGAATCAAATACACACTCCTGAAAGCAACAGAATTGCTGAAAGAGCAAATCGAATGTTATTAGATATGGCAAAAACGATGCTAGTAGGGAAAGAAAGCATGTTTCAAGATATCATGTCACGTGAAAATATACTCAAGACGTACGAAGAAGCTATGAATTCTGAAGAAAAAGGATTTTGGAAAAAGCTATAGATAATGAATTGTTTACTCATAAAAAATATAAAACTTGGAAAGCAGTTGAGAAACCTGAGAATATGAGTATCATAAATAACAAATGGGTATTTTCTAAAAAAATAAATGACAGTGAATGTAAATATAAAACTCGTTTAGTGGCTGACTGTTCGAGACAGAAATTAGGTATAGATTATGAAAATTCTTATAATCCTTAGTTAGAATCTTTCAGATTGCTTTTAGCTATTTCAAAAATGAAGAAGTATTAAGTTCGTTTTATTGATGAAGAAACAGCATATTTAAATGGTAAATTAGATAGAATTGTTTATATGAGACCTCCTAAAGGGAATAATATAGAGGGAAAGGCTCTTTTTATAAAGAAAAGTATTTATGGTCTGCCTGAAGCAGGAAGATGTTGGTTTTTAAAACTGATAGAAATTTTGAAGAAAGCTGGACTGCAAGCAACAAAAAGTGATGCATGTGTATTTACTGGTGAAGATATTAATAATTTTATAGCCATTGGATTTTATGTAGATGATTGTATTATTGTTGGAAAATATTATAATATAATCAATTATTTTTTAATGAAATTGAAAGAAGAGATTACAGTTAAGGAATTTAAGAACTTTTTGGGTATTGGAATTGAAGAAGAAGAAAACTGTTTTTATTTAAATCAGAAGAAATTTTAGAGAAAAATAATATGAATAATTGTCAACCTGTGAAGACACCTGGACTTGTAGGAGAGAAATTGGATGATTATCATGATTTCAAAAGATTAATATATAGTTATATCAAAAGTATTAGGAAATATTGGTTATCTTTGAGTGGAACTAGGCCAGATTTAGCTTTTACTTATAGTAAACTTTTCTACTTTATAAACTTTCTTACTATATTTAGTAAAGATTCAAGAGACATTCATTTAAAAGCTTTAAAACGTGTTTTACAATACATGAATTTGATTGATGTATTGATGATACTAAAGAATTGAAATTGAAAATTGGAAATGAATTTCATGAGATGTTTGTCAATTCTGATGCAAGTTGGTGTACAACTTACAATTCGAAATCATTTGGAAGGTATCATATAAAATTGGAAATTGACAATCAGTTGGAAGAGTCGTAAACAAAGAAATGTTACTTTATCAACCATGTAGTTGGAACTAGTGTGATGCTGCTTGTGAAGAAAGATGGACATCAAATTTACTAGAAGAACTCGAGCAGAATGATTTAGCACACAAACCCGTAATAATAAATACAGATAGTCAGTAAATACAATCAGTTATAGATTAGATACCTAATCCGAAAGTAAATACAAGAAATAAATATTTTTAACGAAAATATTATTTTGTTGAAGATGAACACGAAAAAAAAATCAAACTGAATTATATAAAACATCTAACTTGAACATATATTAACAAGAATTTAAATGAAGGTGAATTAAGCAAACATAGGGTTTACAGTTTTATTCATAAAATCATAACAAGAAAAGGAGAGAATAGATGGAATTCATATTACTCGTTGAACAAAACTTGTTACGAAGCAACCTGTGTTAAATGTTAGTTGATGTACAATTGTTTTGACGAGGATCGAATAAGTAATATGTATTAAAGGTTTAAGTAATAAATGAATAATATATTAAAAGACTTTTTATCTACAACAAAAAATAAAGGAAAGGACATTAAATCTGTCAAAATTTATGAAGTAAAAATTCAAATAATCAGTTGATATATTACAAGTATTAGGCAAGTTTTATGGCAACTTAATCAACTTCCTCTGCGAATTATGATTTTCATAATTAAAATCAGCAGCATTACCAAGCTTGAAATTGGAAATGTTAACAGCACTGCATGGCTTTGTTTCTATTTCGTATACACATATATACGTATTTACATCTATACGTATATACATCTATACGTATATACATCTATACGTATATACATATATACGTATAAACATATATACGTATAAACATATATACGTATAAACATATAAACGTATAAACATATATACTGAGACGAGCTCGAATATGCGCCTGGTAACGGAACGGGCCATATAAAAGAATTCCCAAACTGCCATCTTGGCGGTCCGCTAATTTGAACGCGGCGCGACAACCACGTCACTCTCTGACGTCGGCCGCGGCCACGTCGAGCGGAACGCATGATCACGAATAGGACCCGTCGAGGTGGTTGGTCCACGTCCTGACGGGGGGATGCAGAGAGGGCTCTCAAGTATTCTTTTCTTTCACCAGACATTTTTCTTCTCCCCATATATCATTCTCGTTCCTTTATTACATCCTTTCTCTTTTCTTCTCCCTCTTCTATTTCACTGGCCCCCTCTGTAGCTGAACGCCCACCCATGTGTTTGCCGTGCATGGCGACCCGTGTCGGAGGGAATGTATGTCCTGGCGGTTGAGGGCCTGTCTGTTTCCCAATTACTCCTCGTGCTACTTCTTTCTTGGTATCTAGGGATACGTGCTCTTACGTATTTTTGGGGAACATTCCTTGTAGGTCTCAATACACTTGCTTTGGCTACGGACACTTCTAGACGGGCGGTCGGGAGCTAACCCACTCCCGATCAACCGGCTTGGACTAGGTCTTGTACTGAACTCCAGGGTGAGCGGGGGGATACAGGGTGGTGCAGCGCTGTGCTATTCCCCCACTATATCTCCGTGACAACCCTGACACTCCGATGGAGTGTCCCCTTGTTGAGCTCCGTGGTGGGTGGGGACTACGGGGATGAACTCAATATCCATCTTCATGGATACTAAACCTTCACCCCCGCCCTCTTCCGCAAGGAAGAGGCGATGTCCAGAGAGAACTATTGATTTAAATGTTTCTTTTAAAAGAGGAACACCGACCGAAGAAGCCTAGATTCCTCCTCATGGCATGCGCCGAGGAAGGAAAAACATTCAAATGTCAGTGTCTGTTCGTTTGCGCGCGCCATAGAGGAAACATTTGAAAGCTGCAAGCTGTAGTGCGACAAAGGAATGGTACCATTCTCTTTGAAGCACGTACAGATGACTAGGTTTTGAAGATTATGAACACTAAGCAGATTGCCGGCCTCCAGGTGGATGTGACCACACACCCTACACTAAACCTCTGTAAGGGAGTGGTCAACCACGAAGACTTTTCAACGGAAAGTGAGGAAGAACTAGTTTCGTTTTAAAGACCAAGGCGTGACTGATGTGTATAGAATCAAGAGGAGGGAGCATCGGCGAGAAATCCCACTTCCACTTATCTTGACTCTTTAATCTTCCTACTCTCCTGAGAAGATCTCGTGCGGTTTTATAACCTCCGGTTCGACAGTACGTCCCTAACCCTTTGAGGTGCTTCAAGTGCCAGAGGTTTGGCACACAGACAGAAAGGTGCATGGCAGACACCCCCGTGTGTGGTAAGTGCGGGAGATCTACGCACGAACCTGAACCCTGCGCCATTGCACCTCATTGTGTTAACTACGAAGGTGACCATCCGGCCAATCACAAGCAATGTCCAATCTTTTTGAGAGAAAGGGCAATCCAGAAGATCCGAGCTGCTGAGAAAGTGTCATTTCCCGAGGCCAAACGTCGGTATCTATCATGGAACCCCGTTGATCTGTCTCGTTCCTTCTCTGCCGCTGTAAAGGCTAGGACTCCGGGGGTAGCAGCGGGTTGTCAAACGGAACGAGCCCCAAGTTGTGAGTTTCGCTTGTCAGGTGTCTCCAATGGACCTCCCTGTAGATACCTCACCCCTGCAGGGTGGGAGAGTGATTATCCCGACTAAATACAAGACAATTGAAAAAAGAGCTCAGCCTTCGCAGAAGATCAAACCTCTTTCTAATGTTTCAATGGAAGTTGATAGACGAACACCTACTTCAGACCCGGTCAATAGGAAACAAAAGACAACCACACTAACGAAACTGCACTGAGCGAGCACCCAGCCCTCTGGCAATGTCAAGGAGGTTTCGTCCTCGGATGAAACTCCGTTGGGGCGGAATCCTGAGCATCCGGCTCCCAACGCCGGAGGAAAAACTTAATTATTCTCCATGGCTCTTATGTCATGGAACGTAAATGTTACCCTCGCGGCGGGACGATCTCAAGCTGTTGTTGTCCCGTCACAATAGTCTTGTAATCTGTCTCCAAGAGACTCATCTTACTCCGAGCCGTCCCCTCTCTCTTCGTGGTTTTCCCCCTACAGGTTCGATGTGGATTATGGCCTCCGTGCTCATGGCGGAGTCGCTTCATTGGTTCACGATTCGTTGCTGTCTTCAGAGATACCTCTTCAGACCAACTTCCAAGCAGTGTGTGTGCAGGTGCACCTTCCATCCCTCACACTCACTGTTTGCAATATCTACATCCCCCCAGGACTGAGTGTATCTGCTCATGAACTTTGGGTCTGATCAACCAACTGCCCTCTCCGTTTGTGATAGTCGGGGATGTAAGTGCCCACAGTCCTCTCTGGGGCTCTTCCCGCACTTGCCCGAGAGGTAGTGTATTAGAGTCTGTTATAGACTCAGCGAACCTGGTCATTCTGAATTCCGGTGAACCAACTCACTTTGCCGTCGCTACAAACTCAAGCACGTGCATCGATCTAGCACTCTGCAGCCCTTCTCTTGCAACCGTTCTGCAAATGGTCCATCCTAGATGACCTGTACGGAGCGACCATTACCCCAATATCGTCACATTGATGGGGTAGCCCGTGGGTTGGCGCCCCCCTCAATGGTGTGTCGGACGTGTTGACTGACCGACATTCCAAGCGACGTCGTGTATCGGAGGAGGAGTTTGTCAGTGTGAGGAAATGGCAGCACATTTAACAAAGCTGTATTACGAGCTGCGGAAATTGCAATCCCAAGTCGACTGGTAATCGCGACACCTTTCGTCCCGTGGTGGAACTCGGATTGCTCAAGGGCTGTTAGTGCTCGTAAGAAAGCTTTGGCGAGATTAAAACACTATCCAACCGCGGATAACTTAATCGAGTACAAAGGTGCAGAGCAAAGGCGAGGAGAACCATTTTAAAAGTAAAATGCATCATGGAGGTCATACGTCTCCTCTTTGAATTGCCAACGCCACCACGTCTGGTATGGAGGAAGGTGCGCAAATCAAAGGATATCCTTCCCAAACTCTGTGCCAGGTCTTCCAAAAAATGGTCCGGTTATCACAGCTCGAGACGCCATTTGCAGAGGTACTTGCACTCATTATGAAAACATGTCGAGTTCGGCAACTATGCTCCAAACTTCATCCTTCTCAAAGGAAAAATGGAAAACGCGCTTTGGATTTTTCTAGCAGAGCACATGAGGACTATAATGCCCATTTCTCCATGTTTGAAATGAGTTCTGCTCTAATGCTTTCAAAAGAACACACCAGGTCCAGGCCAATTCACAACTTAATGCTGCAACATCTTCCTGAAATGGCCATGCAATTTCTTCTCCGACTTTAACCGTCATTTGGGAAGAGCACACCATTCCTACCTTTGGCGAGAAGCCATCATCGTCCCAGTTCCCAAAGAAGGCAAAGATCGATCACTGCCATCAAGTTATCGACCTATCTCTCCTAAGCTGCGTATGCAAAGTTTTGGAACGCATGGTGAATCAGCGTCTGGTCTGGACCTTGAGTATAACAATCTGTTGACGCCAATCCAAAGCGGGTTTGAAGAAACCGTACAACCTTGGACCACCTCGCTTCGTTGGCAACAGCTGTTTGTACATCGTTCGTCTTGAGGCAACATCTTGTGGCCATATTATTCGACAAAGAAAAGGCCTACGACACCACCTGGAGGCATGGCATTCTGCAAACCCTGCACTCTTGGGGATTTAGGGGAAGCTTCTCTATTCCTTCAAAGCTCCTTTCGAACAGATCCTTCCGTGTTCGTGTGGGTGATAGGCTTTCTCGTAGTCACCCTCTTGAAAATGGTATCCCCAAGGATCAGTCCTGAGTGTCACTCTGTTTGCCATCGCCATCAATGGTATAGCGTCGACCGTGCGAGAACCTGTAAAGGCGTCGTTGTTTGTGGACGACTTTGCCATCTTCTGTTCATCCAGCAGCATCAGTGTGATACAGAGGCAACTCCAAATGGTGCTTAACAAGCTCCACGAATGGAGCACGTCAACGTGCTTCAATTTCTCTGCTACTAAATGTACCTGTTTGCATTTTTGTAGGATATTCCATTTGCATAGCAACCCAGTTCTTTACTTGGGAGGAAATCATCTTCCATTCTGAATCTGCTAAGTTCCTGGGGCTTACATTTGACAAGTCCCTAACGTGGCGTGCTCATATCCGTGGATTACAAACCAGATGTGTCTCTCCCCTTAATCTTCTTGGAATGCTGAATGGCACATCATGGGGTGCCGACCGCACTACCCTACTGCGGTTATATAGATCACTCATCCGCTCAGTTTTGGATTACGGTAGTGAAGTGTATGGCTCGGCAGCTCCCTCCACTCTGCGACCCATCAATAGTATACACCACGCTGGTATCCGTCTGTCAACTGGTGCGTATCGCACCAGCCGAATTGAGTGCCTTGTAGCCGAGGCTGGTGAGCCCTCCTTAAAAAGAAGGCGGGATATCTTATTAGCATCTTACGGTGCCCAAGTATCAGGACTTCCTAATCATCCTTGTCGCCAAATAATTACCATCCTAAGTATGAACGTCCTATGTTCTTCGAACATCGCTGCCTCACCCTCCAGGTATTCGATTGCGAAATCTTTTGCGTGACCTTAATGTTGATCTTCCCAACCCTGTGAAACCCCCAAGTCACCCCATTCTCCCTTGGAAACTCCTCCGTCCGAATATTGATCTCAGACTATCCAAGCTTCCCAAACAAACGACCAGCCCTCTTGTTTACCAGATGCATTTTCAGGACATGAGGATAGCCTATCCAGATCATGTATTCTTATACACAGATGGTTCATCGTGCAACGGCACAGTGGCATGTAGTTTTTACTGTATCAGAGCCACCAAATCATATCGACTACATTCTCAGTGCAGTGTCTTCACTGCTGGAATGTATGCAATTCTTGAAGCCCTAAAATACATCGAGTCAGCGAGTGTGCGCCGAGTAGTTCTCTGTTCTGATTCTCTCAACTCACTACAAGCTGTCTCCCGTTCTTCATCAGACTACCTGACGCAATCAGTTCAACACCTCATCCATCGCCTGTGGTCTCACCACTATGACCTGGTACTAAGTTGGGTCCCATGCCATGTGGGAATCGTGGGAAACGAGATGGCTGATCGGGCGGCGAAATCGGCGACGGAGAGTACTCGTGTTGACATTCCTTTCGTACCATCGTCTGATGTCAAAGCTCTTAAAACGATCCATCTTTAGAGCGTGGCAAACAGAGTGGCACAATACCACCTATAAACTAAGTGCAATAAAGGACTCTCTTAATTCTTGGCGTTCCTCGTCCAGACCTTCTAGGCGCGAGGAAGTTATTTTAACCCGTCTTCGTATCGGACACTGGCACTTTTCTCACAGTTTCCTCCTTTGAGGTGAGTCTCCTCCTACGTGTGATAGATGCAGGGCGGATCTTTCTGTGGAACACGTCCTCCTGCAGTGTTTGAAATTTGTTGGCAGTCGACGAAGACATGGTCTGGGCAACTCTCTACGAGAGGTGCTCGGAGATGACGATTCCGCGCTCTCAAAGCTTTTTTGTTTTTTGAGAGAAAGCGGAATGTATAATTTTATCTGACATATAAGGGCAATAAATATTTTCTCTGTTCCAGATTTGTTTTTAAAATTTGTCTTGTTTACCTGAATTTTTTATGCGTAATGGATGGTTTCCTTTTAGGGTATATATGAGCTTTTAAATTAGCTGGAAAGTTGCACCAGCAACCCTTTAACAAACATTAATTGAATTTTTAGAAATACTTTGATGGGCGCCAATGACCTTAGTAGTTGAAGCGCCCTTTAAACCCAATCAATCAATCAACAAATAGGAAATTAGAAAGATAAACTAGGCAACGAGGTCTTGTGATTGGCCGGTATTCGAAAAACGAGGGAAGCCAGCGGAAAGAAATTCTTCCCGTTGAAAGTTCGAAGAGTATCAGAAAAATCTCAGAGGATGACGGATCGCTGTGGTACGCGCCTCACAAATCGTGTAAAAACCGGTATAAGTGACGGTCAAGGAAGAGAATCCGATCGCGAATCTCTAGCAGCGAGCTTCAAACGAGATAATTTCATCCGAATACTGAATGGAACGATCATTGTACTCGTTTTGTTGATGAATAACGACGGAGAAGAAACGTGTGTCAGTGGGAGCGAGTTACGTGAATTCCGCGAGGGCTGAATCGGACTCTTTTCTGGCGTACACCGAACAATTTTCTGCATCGCCGCTACGTCACATCACTGAAGCGAGAAGCCAACCACTCCCAAAAACACCGCCAGAGAAGCATTTGTGTTGGGGAAGGAAGACTGGCACAGAGGCGAGGCTGAGGCGAGGAAGATTGGTACGGGAACGCAGCGGAAGGAGAGGCGGAGGAGCGTGGAGGTCAGGCTACCCCGAAGCATCGCCACCGCGCGCCGCCGCGGCCAGAGCAGCGAAATCCCCGTGGGTCGCACAGGACGTGATCGCCACGTCCCCAGCGCCAAAGCGCCGTTTGCAGCACTCGACGAGGCCATTTCACGTAAACCCCCATCAGAGAAGCGTGAGTACCCGTGCGACAGAACGGTCGCAGAAACCAAAAAGATATAATCGAACAATGTTAAACCATACTATTCTTTAAAAGTTTGTCAAATTACATATTTCAAGCCACATTTGCGAATGCTGGCGTGTGGAACTCTTGAACTGTGGAACTCTATGTTAGGAACATAAGTGATTAATTATCTTTAAACAAGTCACCCAGTTAATTAACTGTTCAAAGGGGTGTTGTAACTAGTAAAATCAACTTTGGTCTGTACTGTGTTTTCTAAGCATTGGTGGTTGAAGTGTATAGTGAATGAATAACCACTTTTAAGAAACGAAAGCAATTTAGCGCAGGGAATTAAAAACTGTGTTCTTTGTGTCTTTAAGACGAAGGTATTCCTAAACAGACTGGTGCATGAATTACAAATTATTTAATGAATGATGAAATAAAGTGATTTGTTTTTATAGGAGGTAGCGATAACTTCTTCGAAAATGCATTTCCGAGCATGAAGGTTGTGTTCTAAATGTGATTATTTGTGAAGGGTTGTTTTTTTTGTTGAATTTTTGTTGAATTTTTTGTTGTTGTTTCTTGATTTTAGAATATACCGGCTTGTATACCAGAGCCACATGTGTTTTTCTTTGAATGTAAGCTGGCCCGTATTCCCCGCCCATACGCATTTTCAGATATTAGCCTCATCCAGGCAAACGATTTGAAAGAACTCGAGAGGTCTGACGTCGGGACGGCAGTGTACTGTCGAACGACGCCGGTAACACCCACGCGGTCTTACACACCCTTAGGGCTAACGACTCCTTCTCGCAACCGAGTTGTATTATGCACGGCGCGTCGGAGGGAAGGCCACGACGTCGCAATATGTGTGTGTGAGTGTGTGTGTGTGTGAGGGTGTGTGTGTGTGAGGGTGTGTGTGTGTGAGGGTGTGCGTGTGTGTGAGGGTGTGTGTGGTGTGAGGGTGTGTGTGTGTGTGTGTGTGTTTACGAGGGTAGGTGGAAATTCAAAAGACACCATGCAGCCCTGCCACATGATAGTGTGAGTTTTACCACTAAAACCAACGTCCCTTCTCCTCCATCCCTCCCATGGAACCGCCGTTAGGCATTACATCACGGGGAATGGATTAGAGTGGCTTAGTCACAAGCCACTTCTCTTCGCCAAAACGTAGGAAGGATCAAACGAGGATCAATCCCTTCTTTCCCTTTCTATTCTCCTGAGCTCAGATATTATGGTCTGCGCATATGCGCTCACCGCATCCCAGTTGGTTTCTGAGGCGAGCATGCACCCAACCATTGCTTCGGGTGTCAGCGGGTCGATCCCGAGTAACGTGCCGTCGCTGCAGATGGTATCGCGGGCATTGGAAGAACACATGCTCGGCGTCTTCGACAGCAGGTTCTCATAGTGGACAGAATGGGGTATCCTCCAGCTTGAACCTGTGGAGATATGTCAGAAAGCATCCATGTCCAGACAACAGCTGAGTCAAGAAATTTACTTCGCTGTGTTTACAGTTGATCCACGGTGCAATGAAGGGAATGATGCGGTACGTCCATCTTCCTTTAATGGACTTGTCCCATCGATCCTGCCATTCGAGCAGTGTTGTCGAGCAGTCTGGTTCTCCTCTCTTTGTGATATCGCCTCCGTCTTTCCTGCGCCAAGATATCTACAGGAGGCATCCCCACGGTGACGCACACTGCATCGTTTGACACAGTGCGGAATGCACAAGCTACCCGCAATGCTGATAACATGTACACTGACGTCATCCCTCAGATGTAACTATTTATCGACATGGAGTTGGCCCATACTGGGGCTCCATAGAGCAAGACGGACGTCACAACCAAGGCCAGAAGCTTCCGTTTCTCCTGACAGGGCCCTATGTTGGGCATTAGTCTCGACAGTGCTGCAGTAATAACCGCAGCTTTATTGCTGGCGTACTTCAGGTGGTCAGCAAATGTCAGACGGGCGTCAATCATGAGACCAAGATATTTTATCGACGGCTGTGATGCAATATGGTGGTCTCCGACTTTGAGAGTAATGGTTTCTCTCTTTTTCCTGCTGGTGACTAGGATAACCTCAGTCTTGTGCTCAGCTAACTGCAGCCCTGGAGGACTTCAACCACTGACTAACAATAAGCGATCGCTTCTGTTGCAAATATACACAATTTCCTCAATGTACTTTGCAACGGCGACGATAGCAATGTCGTCCGCGAAACCAATAATACTGGTTCCTTCTGGGAGGGGAAGCCGAAGAACCTCGTCATACATCACATTCCATAATGGTGGACCCAATACCGACCCTTGCGGGACACCAGCCGTGATATTATGTACCTTCGGCCCATTATTTGTATTGTAAATCAGGGCTCTATTACTCAGATACTCGGCCACAATCTTCAAGTACGTTGGCACATTAAATCTGCGGAGAGCTTGGTGAATATTACTCCACCTGGCCGAGTTGAATGCATTTTTAATATCTAACGTAACGACAGCACAGTACTGTTTTGGGCCTCTCTTCCATCTACTTCCTCCAATTGCTTGTCGGGCGGTGTTAATGACAAGATGGACTGCGTCAACAGTCGAGCGGGCTCTGCGGAAACCATACTGATTTTCTGAAAGGCCCTCTCTCCTCCACAGCTTTCTCCAGTCTGGTACTAATAATTCTCTCCACAACCTTGCCAGCTGTGTCAAGAATACACAATGACCGGTATGATGATGGATCTTCGGGAGATTTATTCCCCTTAGGGAGGAGCACCAAGCGCTGTTTTTTCCATCTTTCTGGATACACCCCTTCCCTCAAGCAAGAATAATAAAGATCCACAAAGATGTCGGTGTGAGCGAGTATCGCAGTCTTGAGGGCAATATTGGGAATGTTATCCGGTCCGGGAGCCTTTGTGTTGCCGATTCTGCTTATTGCGTACAGAATTTCTTTATGCGTGACTGGAGGAATTATTTCTAGCTCAGATAACGCTATATTAACTGAGTCACCGGGGTGACTCGGGAATAGGACTGTCCCAATTCTGAACAGCATACTGGGGCAAGTTGGAGAACGTAGGTGCCGCTGTCTTAACCTACACATGACCGTCTTACGGCCTACCCCATGGATCTTTTTCCACCTCGTCACACAGGCTTTTGGAGCATAAGCGTTTGCTCTTGCGGATCTCTATCTTCAACTGGCTTCGAGCGAGTTTGTATTGCTCTTGCAACTGAGGAAAGTTGTCTCTGCCACGAGCTCTCTGGTACTGTCTTCTGGCTCGAAGGCACCTCCGTCGTAATTGGGCGATTTCAGTCTACCAGGAAACTGGTGAACGTCGAGGATTGCGCCCGTCTAGACATAGCCGCATCACAGGCTTTGGTTACCCATTTCATAACCTGCCCAGCTTTGTCATCTGCGGTACCTGTTGGCACTATCGTCTCCAAACATTGCCGGAAAACTTCTTCGTCAAACGTTTTTACTTTCCACCCAGCTGGCTGATATTTCGGTGCAAAATTATCCCTCCGTTGATTTTTCACCTCATACAAAAGTGCCTGGTGGTCACTATGAATATAGTGTTCACTAACTCTCCAGGGCACCCCCATTCTCAATAGATTATCTGACATAAACGTCAGTTCCACAACAGATTCCACGCCCCCTCTGCGGAAGGTGTGTATGTCTCCTGTGTTGGCGAGCTCTACATTCAGAAGGGAGAGGGATGCCAGAACGGCTTGACCTCGCTCATTAGTGGACGAACTACCCACTCAACCGCCCAGGCGTTGAAATCTCCAGCTATCACCAAGGGGCTTCGTCCTCTTGCGTCGTACACTAAGCGGTCAAGGAACTGCTCAAACTCGTCCATTGTCGCGTTTGGTGAGGCATAGCAGTTGTACATGTAAACCCCGTTTACCCAGACAAATCTAGCTCCGGGTCTTGTCATAACTTGCTGGAATGTGTGTTTTCCACAGGCCCAGATTGCCGCCTGGTTGTGGAGGTCAGATACCACGCTGTACCTTCACGGTTAGTATACTGTTCTGCATACTATTGCTAAATGAGCCTCCCATTCCTAACCGACTGTGCCAGGATATCCTGGGCGACTGCGCAATGGTTGAGATTGAGTTGTATAATTCTCATTTTCTATCCGTTATTGCTTTCTGCGCTTTTTGGTACGATGGACACCTGCTGCACCAAATAGCATATCTGCCTTGTTTCCCTTTTCTTCACAAAGCAAGAACTTTGCGTCATTTATGCATGACTTAGCAAGGTGATCATCACACCTACAATTCACGACGTTGGACTGGTCATGTGAGTTTTACATGCTTTTCTGAGGTGTCCAAAATCCAAACATCTGTAACACCTCAGGGACCTTCTCACGCAGAGTGCAGTACACCATCCTATTCTTATTTTACCGATGGCCAACAATTTTTTAGCCACCGCAACAGGAACCTGTGTTCCACCATAGGATGGTCTTAGAGATTTGACCACAGTAGCTGGGAGATCACTGGCTTCGGGAAGTTTGTCCACCAGAGCCCTATGCACTTCCTCTTTAGTTGTGACCTCATCCATGTCCTTCACCTGAATAGTCACGGTGTGAGGAGTGAGAGCCCTCACATCAGCGTCCAATCTAAACACCTTTACAGAGGACTGAAAATCTGTAGTTTGTCCTCCGGCAGACCGCTTCAGTTGCAGAAGGAGATCGCCGCCAGCTGTCTTCCGGATGTGCGTGAAATTCTCGCCAAGATCCTTAAGCTCAGGGTCAGTTTTCATTTTTTTAAGGATGTCCGCGTACGACAGCGCGTCGTCCTTCTTCTTGATCATCAGGGCATCTGGTCAGGGTGGCCTTTTGCGCGTTTTAGAACGCTTACGCGTTCTCTTACGAGTGATCACTTGCCACTCGGGCTCTTCTCGTGCCACTTCGGGATCTTGTCGTGTTATTTCCGCAGAAGGTATTTCTGCCCGGATTTTATCTCCGTTTTTCGCAGATTCCTTCCTTACCTTGGGCACCTGGGAGTTCCGGTTTCGCGAAGGATCGCTTCTCGTTACTAGTACTCCCGCAGCCACCTTCTCAGGGGACGTCTCAGTGCACTCTTCCTTCCCAGTAGTTTTGTTGCACTGAGGATCTGGTCTGGGTGATCCTCCTTTTTGCAGTGCTACCACCTCGTTAAAGTGTGTATGGATCGAATACGCCAATTTCTCTATCTCACCATGAACATTATGGCGAGGCTTAACAAAATTGAGAATCTCAGTTATTTTCTTCTCAAGGCTACACAATGCCTGTTGTTTCGCAAGATCATCACTAGTAGCAAAGGATACTACAGCAGCCCAGTGGTCCACTGCTGAAGTACTGCGGTCGCTGGTTGACGACGCCTGGGAGCCCGCTTGCTCACTCCCAACAGACGCCGGTACTGGGGATCCGGCCCTGCACCGTAAACTGAGATCCCAAAAGACCTTCCATATTGGTTTTTTGACTGGGGTGTCCTTCCCCGCCTTTTGGTCCGTGAGAGGTATTTTAATTGCCGCTTGACCTCTATATCTAGAGATTCCTCTCCTGTACGCCACCTGGGGACACGTCGCTTAGGGGTTACAGGCTCCCCCGGCTTCACCCTTTACCCTGAGCCAGGGTTGTAACCAACCAGACCGTATCCCGACATACTTTCGGGGCGCTCCAGTACTGCGGTTACATGCCGTTCCGACAGGAGACTTGTCAGAACCCCCTTCTTTCGTCTGTTGGTCGACCCATACCGTCGGTGGGATTGGTTACCACAGCCTTGGCACGGGTTACTCGACTCGACAGGGTCCACCTCTTAAGGTGAGAGCGTAGTTGGGATGAAGAGGCTAGGAGAATCTCTTCCAAGAGACTTGTAATCGCATCACATCCCCCTGGACCCCTGCGAGTGTGTGTGAGAGTGTGTGTGCGAGTGTGTGTGCGAGTGTGTGTGTGAGTGTGTGTGAGAGTGTGTGTGTGAGTGTGAGTGTGTGTACAAAAAACAAATGACTGATAGCTGACACCGTAATGGAGGCACCTGGCACTGATTTTGAAGACAGGAAAACAATTGATAAATGATGGCATGTGTCAAGAAGCGCACGTTCTAAGCTATTAATTCACCTGAAGTAAAAACTTTAAATGGCTTACCAGATGAACTCCAAAACACAAACCTTCACAAGGAGCTCAACACAAAAATTTGGTAAGGTAAAAAAAAAGACATCAATTCTGAGAAGTCTGGATTCTTTATCAGAAAATATATCAAAAGTATATTTGGATGAAGAGGAAAATTTGCAATTTCACAACTACTACATAGAAGAGATTACAGAGGAAAAAGATGAAACATCTACACAGAGTACCTCAGATGAAACAATTGAGAAACTTTTAAAGAAAGCTTTAGAAGATAAGCAACAAATATCTGAAGTAAAAAATTTGAGAAAAAATGCCAATGATTTTATTATTGATATATTTAATGGAAGAAACTTAAACACATGCCAATGGATAAACGAGTTTGAAAAAGAGTGTGAATGCTGTTTTGTGGAAGAGAAATTCTGAAATATTTCCTTGACAATGCGAGTGCAGATTGGTACTCCAGTATGATTTTGAAAATCAGAATGGAACAATTGGAAAAAGAACGCAAGCATAAAAGAAATCTGAGCTGTACAAGAGGACAAAAATGGGGATAATAAGCATATTTTTTTAAAAAAATTGAGTGAAGCTCAAAAGGGGGAAGAAAAAAGCAATTTACCTTGAGTGCTTAGCAATCAAAGATGCTGTGAAATATTGGCAACATTGGCTTTTGGAAAAGAATTTTGGTCACTCCAATCATAAACCTTTAAAAATTTAAATATAAAAGCAAGGACAGATGAAGAACTGGATGATTTGGCATACTATCTGTCCCAATACAATTTTAAAGTTAAGTATAATCCTGGAAAATTAAACCATAATGGAGACTGTTTAACCAGGCATCCAGTTCTTGAGCCTGATGAAAATCCAGATGAAAATAAAAATTGTAAACCTAGTGAACTTAGAAGACATAAAAAGGATCAAAGATGATGCACAGAACTACAAAACAATGAAAAACTAATTTTCAAAATGTAATTTATTATAAAAATCAAAAAGAAGAGAAAAATCTTATCATCAGAAGAATTTAGTAAAATATTACAAAAATGTACACAATACTTATTGTCACCGGAAGAGCATAGATGGTAAATAAATAACACCATTCTTTACAGCGAAAAATATAATCATAAATATAGAGAAGATTTGTGAAACTTGTGAGATTTCCATAAAGAATAAATCGCGAAAAATATCAAAATTTGGATAGATGTCACACTAGGTCGAGCAACGTACCCATTCAAGATAGTTTCTATAGATACCATCGGAGGTTACAGAGGATCCCGGTCAACAAAAAATACCTACACCTACTTCATTTCATTTCACATTCACCCATTTCACAAGATATGCTTATTTTAACAAAAAAATCAAAACGTTGATGATTTCATAAAACTAACTGAGGAGGTAACAAAAATCCATGATGTCCAGATGGTACTAATGATTCCAATATCAAGGAATAAATTCAAAAGAATTTAAACAATTCCTAGTAAAGAAAGAAATAAACGTGATTTTTACTGCCATAGATGCACCTTTCTTCAAAGGTCTCAATGAAAGATTAAACCAGACTTCAGTGAATAAAATAAGATGTATTCTGAATGAACTGACAAAAAGGTTGATGGACAAATATCGTGAAAAAGCCGTGGAGAAATACAAGACAGAGCATACAGTGACAAAATTCTCACCAAAATACTTGCTAGAGGGTAAAACTATAAATATCCTACCACATGAATTAAAAATAAACGTACAGCCAAAGATTTAGAAAAAGAGAGAGGAAATAGCACTCAAGAATACAATAAAATCTCATAATGACAACAAAAGAATATTCAACCTACACAGGAGATAAATTGAAGGGAGATCTTGTGTACATAGAAAATGGAAATCGTCTAATTAGCAATTAGATGAATTGAGAATTGGGCCATACTTGATATTGAGAAAATCTCAAACTCAATCTATGAAGTCGATACCGGACACAGAGCAAAATAATCAAATTTCTATGAAATAACAAAACTAACTCCAATGGTAGAAGGTTATGATAATTGAACAATTGCAGAAGCATTGTTCATTTCCCAGGAGGGGAGGGGTTTTTTTACAGAAACCCAACTGAGGTTTTATTTCAAATTAAATACTTGAAGGATATAATCATTATATACTGCTAAAAATGAAAAAAATTGCTAATGATGTTGGGTATGCCAAATTTGTTGTAAATATTAATTTAAACAGTAAGTTGAATGCTGCAACGGGTGAAGGAAGGGCAGGTGTTAAAATCAACCATCACCCTGAACAAAACAAGAAATAGTTTTTCTGTCCTTTCACCGATATCAAATATTGCTGGACACTTTTCTTGAAGGTTTTTTCCTTTCCAATTCCTCCAGAGGCAAATTAGAGCCCTCCTAAAATAGAAACAGAAAGGTCAAGAAGTTATGTGGAGGTGAAAATGGTTACTTTATTTTCAGATTACAAACAAAATCATACTAACTGGCAGAATTATTATGAGGTCTGGATTGGGAACCTCAGGAGTGGCAGATGGCTTTGATGTACCATCTGCACTCCCCTTCCACTCTTCCAAACTAGCCTCGTCATGTAAACGAGTAAAATATAGTGTTCAGTGACTAAGGAAAGCAAGGAACATTGATCAAAATAAATCACTATTGCAGCGTCTTTGCAAATAAAAACCTTAAAATATT
>CAXIVR010001625.1:0-20572 GCA_964035755.1 Teleogryllus oceanicus
AAACCGGAAGTCCAACAATCACGAAGCGACAATGCTAGTGGTAGTACGAGAGCTCCGATCAAACATTGAAAGTTTTACACTGAGATAAAACGACACACGACGATCAGCTGTTAAAACGAGGTACAAAGACGAAGTAATTCACCGACCACATATGAAGACGTAACATTGCTATATCACAAAAACACATTCACTGCACACTTTCTACGCCCGAATCTCACTTTAAAACAAACCACGAATACTAGATTTCACGTAACAAGAAGACGAATGCCATCACACGCATGTCCACACACGATACGAACAAATGTCGGCCGCAGGTGGTGCAAACATGACGAGCGATACATTGCTATGATTTTGCGAGACGAACAGAAACGGGTATTTACACTGCCACTGCGCTCAATCTGCCTTTAAAAGCAATTCACTCTCCTTTTGTAAGTAAAACGACTACATTCCGCCGTCCTGGATTAGAAACTTGGTATACGGGGCGACTTTTTGCGTGTAGGTTGCACATTCTGTGATCGACATTCATATGTTTCTTCTCGGCGCCAACGCATTCCACGCCCATCCCCACCACACGGTCACGGTCGTCATTCACGCTGCCAATGTTGGTGTAAAACCTTGTCCTTCGGGACGGCGAATAATGAAAAGAACAATAAACGTAAGCGTAAAGTGCTTCTTTCGAAATCTTTTCCGGTTTCACCTAGGTCTTTGATTCATTAAGAAGGAGATTATTAACGAGGTGAAGGTGATTATTACTGAATCTCGTGTTGGCACCAGTGCCAAGAGCAGAGAAAGGAACATCGCGTCGGCCAAAGAAGAGATGTTTGTGCGGTAGAGCAGGCGCGAGAGCACGGTTTTCGGAGGAAATACAACCAAAATCCGATTTTTCGATATATCCGCCGCGTAGCAGGCGGAGAGCGGTCGTGAAGAACCGCGTTGCTGTTTTGGGTTGTACGGTGTCGGTTTGGTCCAATGGCTTTTGGCGAGTTCGATATTTTTCGAACGCGGCGGGACGGACTTAAAAAAAAAAAAAAAAAAAAAAAGCGAGAGCTGACGATGAAGAAGAAGAAATGCCCCCCTTTTCCCGTTTCGTGAAAAGAAGACGAAACATTCTCTTCTGCTCACAGCGTGAGTGAGATGTACACGTAACAATTGTCCTCAAACGCCAGCCGTTTCCAGCTTCGGTCCCCGGCTTCATGTGACAAAAATACTCTACTCTGCTATTATATTACGAGTACGAATCATTCGCTTTCTTTACATTTCGTTTCAGGATTATGTAAACTATCACATGAGTAACCCGCACTTTCATAACCTAGCTTTTCACCTCGCTTCGATTGCCCTAACTCACGTAATAAAACAGCTCACTGATGTTCATAACCTAGCTTTCCTGTGCTCATACGCATGAGGCGTAATATCTGGCAATTAGCACTATTATTCTCATTCTACAGATGCATTAAATTATACCCGAGCACTGGCAGGCGACTCGGCGGCGGCTTATTACGAGTGCGAATCATTCGTTTCTTTACATTTCGTTTCAAGGATTACCAAACTATCACACGAGCAACCTGCACTTTCATAACCAGCTTTTCACCCGCCACGATTGCCCTAGCCTACGCAATATCACACTTCAAAGCTCCCGATGTTCATAACTCTAGCTTTCCTGCTGCACTATACGCATGAGGCGTAATAACTGGCAATTAGCACTATTATTCACTTTCTACAGATGCATTAAATTATACCTGAGCACTGGCAGATGCGGTCGGCGGCGGCTGCTTCGTGCTGCGAAAATACATACATTTAAGGGACAAGATGAGTTTTAGGGTTTCTTTAATCTTTATTTCTTTTCGGCTGTGACTGAAGTAATTGCTTGATGACACTGTCTCGTCACTGCTTGCTTACTCGGCAGCGGCTACAGATGAGCGTAAAAAGCACATGTATACAAAAGAACATTCTCACCAGTTTCAAATACGAACCCTTTCGGTATAACTAGTGGGAAAGAATCACCCAACCCCAGCTCACGTAACCTAACCTCCCCTACCCTCAGCACAGCTAACCCAACCTGCACCACAAAGAAATCAGAATCATCAGAACACGAAAGAGACGGCATTTCCATATCACACGACTACACTGCCTACAAACCCCACCACCGCTCACGACAGTTGTTTGGGAAACATAACTTAGAAAATTATCAGAAAGCCTAAGGATGAATTTGCCTAGCTAACAACACATCACACAACAATACATCCCTTTACGAGCCTTACTAGATCACGGATTACACATGTTTTCACTAAAGCATCTTCACTGCACTTCCTAACTGAATTTCACTTCAAAAAAAAAAAAAACCCACCTACATCACAGAAACATTTTCCTGTCTGCATTACACTTTTTTCCTTCGCACAAACTCTAAGAAATTTAAAATATATATAATTTCGAGGGCTTCTCACACTACACTGCACACGAAACGTTTGAGAACAAATGAAACAATGAAAGATAAAAAAAACACACTGTTATTATTCTCTCCTCTCTCCAGATCGCAAACACCCCGAAACATAAGATGAAATGCCTTCAGTATATAAAACCGAAACACAGAAGCACTAGAACTCACACTTTAGAGCTCTTCACCACTTTTTAACTGTAAAAATCAAAACAGAATTACATTGCTTATCTATCAAGCCACCACAACACAGCACACGACTATTTTTTAGGAATGAAACCAGACAAACAACAACTCCTAGAATTCTCACAAGCTCACGGAAACATACATTTCCCATCACAACAGAAAAGAACAATTATTCTCTAAAGCAATTACACTTCCCTGCCTGCGTGTCAGCGTGTTTCCGAATCTTGCCTTCGCATTAATAATAACAAAGCCCCTTCTCTGAAAACTACGGAAACGTTCGCGTAACAATCACGAAGCGACAATGCTAGTGGTAGCACGAGAGCTCCGATCAAAACATTGAAAGTTTTACACTCGAGATAAAACGACACACGACGATCAGCTGTTCACGAGGTACAAAGACGAAGTAATTCACCGACCACATATGAAGACGTAACATTGCTATATCACAAAAACACATTCACTGCACACTTTCTACGCCCGAATTCACTTTAAAACAAAACCACGAATACTAGATTTCACGTAACAAGAAGACGAATGCCATCACACGCATGTCCACACACGATACGAAACATGTCGGCGCAGGTGGTAAACATGACGAGCGATACATTGCTATGATTTTGCGAGACGAACAGAAACGGGTATTTACACTGCCACTGCGCTCAATCTGCCTTTAAAAGCAATTCACTCTCCTTTTGTAAGTAAAACGACTACATTCCGCTCGTCCTTGGATTAGAAACTTGGTATACGGGGCGACTTTTTGCGTGTAGGCTGCACATTCTGTGATCACATTCATATGTTTTTCTCGGCGTTAACGCATTCCACGCCCATCCCCACTACACGGTCACGCGTCGTCATTCACGCTGCCAATGTTGGTGTAAAACCTTGTCCTTCGCGACGGCAAAATAATGAAAAGAACAATAAACAAGCGTAAAGTGCGCTCTTTCGAAATCTTTTCCGGTTTCACCAGGTCTTTGATTCAGTTTACGAGATTATTAACGAGGTGAAGGTGATTAATACGAATCTCGTGTTACACCCAGTGCCAAGAGCAGAGAAAGGAACATTACCGGCGTCGGCCAAAGAAGAGATGTTTGTGCGGTAGAGCATGCGGCGAGAGCACGGTTTTTGAGCAAACACAACCAAAATCCGAGTTTCGATATATCCGCCAGTGTAGCAGGCGGAGAGCGGTCGTGAAGAACTGCGTTAAGGTTTGGGTTGTACGGTGTCGGTTTGGTCCAATGGCTTTTTTGCGGTCTGATATTTTCGAACGCGCGGACGGACTTAAAAAAAAAAAAAAAAAAAAAAAAAGCGAGAGCTGACGATGAAGAAGAAGAAATGCCCCCTTTTCCTGTTTCGTATAAAGAAGACGAAACATTCTCTGCTCACAGCGTGAGTGAGATGTGTACACGTAATAATTGTCCTCAAACGCCAGCTGCCTGCAGCTTCGGTCTCGGCTTCATGTGCGTGACAAAATACTACTTGCTATTATATTATATACGAATCATTCGCTTTTCGCATTTCCTGTTTCAAGGATTGGTGTAACCATCACATGAGTAACTCCGCACTTTCATAACCCAGCTTTCTCACCTCGCTTCGATTGCCCTAACCTACGTAATAAACAGCTCACTTCGATGTTCATAACTCAGCTTTCCTGCTGCTCTATACGCATGAGGCACATCTGGCAATTAGCACTACTACCGCCCCAGAGATGCATTAAATTACACTCGAGCACCGGCAGGCGACTCCGGCGGCGGCTTGTCACGAGTGCGAATCATTCGTTTTCTTTATACTGCTCTGCTGATTACCAAACTATCGCTAATGAGCAACCTGCACTTTCATAACTCAGCGCTTTTCACCTCGCCACGATTGCCCTAGCCTACGTAATATCTGACTTCAAAAGCTCCCTGATGTTCATAACTAGCTTTCCTGCTGCACTATAATGCATGAGGCGTAATAACCGCAATTAGCACTATTATTCACTTTCTTACAGATGCATTAAATTATACCTGAGCACTGGCAGGTGAGACGCATATGGCGGCTGCTTCTGCTGCTGCTGCGAAAATACATACATTTATGGGACAAGGATGAGTTTTTAGGGTTTCTTTTAATCTTTATTTCCTTTTTTTTCGGCTGCGACTGAAGTGCAATTGCTTGATGACACCGTCTCGTCAATGCTTTGCTTACCGGCAGCGGCTACAGATGAGTTGCAAAGTACTACGGATAATAATAAAAAGAATACTTCACCAGTTTTTGCAATACGAACCTCTTCGGTATAACTAAGGGAAAGAATACCCAACCCCAGCTCACGTAACCTAACCAACTTCCAACTCCTCAGCATGTTTAACCTAACCTGCACTCAGCAAAGGCAACCAGAATCATCAGAACACGAAAGAGACGGCATTTCCATATCACACGAATACACTGCTCACAAACCCAACACCACTCACGATTAATTCTGTTTGGGAAACAGAATTAGAAAATTATCAGAAAACCTAAGATGAATTTGCCTGCTAACAAATACATCACATGCAACAATACATCCCTTTACGAGCCTTACTAGATCACGGATTACACACGTTTTCACTCAAAGCACTTACCTGCACTTCCAACTGAATTTCACTCAAAAAAAAAAAAAAACCCACCTACATCATGAGAAAACATTTTCCTGTCTGCATTACACTCCTTTTTTCTTCGTACAAACTTAAGAAATTTTAAATATATATATAATTTCGAGGGCTTCTACACTACACTGCACACGAAACGTTTGAGAACAAAATGAAACAATGAAAGATAAAAACATTAATTTGCTATTATTTTCCTTCTCCAGATCAAAACACCTCGAAACAGCATGAAATGCCTTTCCAGTATATAAAACCGAAACACAAGAAGTAATTAGAACCTGCACTTTAGAGCCTCTTCACCACTGTTTTACACTGCAAAAATCAAAACAATCTTACATTGCTTATCTATCGTCACCTACAATACAGCATACGACTATTTTTAGGGAATGAACCACGACAAACAATTAACCTAGAATTCTCTCATGTCTACGGAAACATACATTTCCCATCACAACAGAAAAGAACAATTATTCTCTAAAGCAATTACACTTCCCTGCTCTTGCGTGTCAGTGTGTTTCCGAATCTTTGCCTTCGCATTCATTAATAAATAAAGCCCTTCTCGGAAACTACGGAACGTTCTGCGTAATAACTACGAAGCGACTATGCTAGTGGTAGCACGAGAGCTCCGATCAAAACATTGAAAGTTTTACACTCGAGATAAAACGACACACGACGATCAGCTGTTCACGGGTACGCAGACGAAGTAATTCTCCGAACACGTATGAAGACGTAACTTTAAGTTATATCACGAAAAACACCTT
Organism: Teleogryllus oceanicus; assembly: GCA_964035755.1. Lineage (NCBI taxonomy): Eukaryota > Metazoa > Arthropoda > Insecta > Orthoptera > Gryllidae > Teleogryllus > Teleogryllus oceanicus. The sequence continues at coordinate 5,997 of CAXIVR010001625.1, forward strand.
CACTGTACATTTTCTACCCCGAAACTCACTCTTAAAAACAACACACGAATACTAGATTTCAAAACAAGCGAAGATTTAAATTCCATCACACACTCAAGATAAAACGCCACACGACGATCAGCTGTTCACGAGGTACAAAGACGAAGTAATTCACCGAACACGAATGAAGACGTAACTTTGCTATATCACGAAAACACCTTCACTGCACATATTCTACGCCCGAAACTCACTTTAAAACTATACACGAATCCTAGTTTTCACATAACATGAAGACGAATGCCTTCACACGCATGTCCACACACGAAACGAACTACATGTCGGCCGCAGGTGGTGCAAACATGAAGAGCGATACATTGCTATGATTTTGCGAGACGAACAGACACGGGCATTACACTGCCACTGAGCTGTTTCTGCCTAACACGCACCAATTCTCCTTTTTGTAAGTAAAGATTACATTCCGCAAGTCCTTCGATTATACGTATGCCATAGTGGGCAACATTTTTGTGTGAAGGTGAAGCATTCTGATATCGACCTTCATTTCTTTCTTCAGAAGCGAAACAGCGCCCTGATCATAAATTACATCCCACCCCCTTCTCCCCTCCTCCTCCGACACGCTTTCGGCACACGTTGCAGGCGTTGTATCGGCGTGGCGGCTGCGTGCGGCCCATCGTCCCTTTAGGAGCCCTTTCGCGCGTCGTTTCGCGAACTGCCTGTCGCAGACGGCAACGTCGCATAGCTGCGTGGCGCCGTCGGCGTGAGCGAGCAAGGAGCGAACTGGCGCGGCTGGCCGGCTGGTTGCGAGGCCCAGAAATCGGTTCTTTCGAGGCCTTGATTTCTCCGAGTTCTTTCTGCCGAGCAGGCGAGCTCCAAAGAGCGAACGATGGCCTACGTGCGACGAACTAACGGAGCGGAAAATTGCCAGATCGGGCGTTGAATATTTTCCAGACGAATTTTATATTGGTCCTCGCATTTACGAAAGCGAGCAGCATTTGCTGGGTGTCGAATCATTGCAATTTATTCGTTTTTCGGTTTGTTTCCAGGCGTGGAGGCTACTCGAAAGACAGAACTTTCCCTGCCAACTGCCTAACAGCTCAGGGCCGACTGCACTCAAGTTAAGCTCTCTTTGTGAGACGGCGAATAGTTTCAGGCGAATGCGGATATGACGTCGCCCTTTCGTATTCGAACAGAGCAACTTGTCTTAAGAGATACGTGGGCCTCCTTTACCTTTTCTTCTTTCGCACTATTTCCCCGGCGAGCAGGGGCGTTCCAAAGAGCGACGCCGGTCTTCTTGCGACAAGCCTCCAGTGCGAATCTGGCCACTTTCGATGTTGGACAGTTCCTGACGAAAGTCGCCAGGAAAGTCGCCTTTTCGAATGTGAGTAGCAGACGCATCTGGCTTGGAAAGCATGGCCCTGTTTTCGCATTTCCGTTTGTTTTCAGGCGTGCATACCTCGAAGGAGAGTACTTTTCCGCTACCCGCCTAACAGCTCAGGCCGACTGCACTCGTTGCTCTTTCTGAGACCAATAGGTTTCAGGCGAATGTGCGGATATGACGTCGCCCTTTCTTGTATCCGGAAATGCGAGCAACCTCTTTGTCTTAAGAGCATAGCTCTTTACTCTTTTCTGCACTATTTCCCGGCGAGCAGGGGTGTCTGTAAAGAGTGAACGTCGGCCTCTCTTGCGACAAGCCTGAGTGCGAATCTGGCCACTTTCGATGTTGAATAATAGTTCCCGGACGAAAGTCGCTATAAAGTCGCCTTTCGAATGTGGTTAGCAGACGTATCTGGCTTTGAAAGCATGGCCCTGCTTTTGCATTTCCGTTTGTTTCAGGCGCAGGGCTACTCGAAGGAGTATTTTTTCCGCTACCTGCCTAACAGCCCAGGCCGATCAAAACTCAAGCTTGGCTCTCTTTTCTTGCAATTCAATAGTTTCCAGGCGAATGCGGATATGACGTCGCCCTTTCGTATTCGGAGCAGAGCAACCTCTGTCTTAAGAGCATGGGGCTCCTCTTTACCTTTCGCACTATTTCCCCGGCGAGCAGGGGCGCTCCAAAGAGCGAACGTCTATTCACTTGCGACAAGCTCCAGTGGCGAATCTGGCCACTTTCGATGTTGCTGCAGTTCCTGACGAAAGTCGCTAGAAAGTCGCCTTGAATGTGAGCAGACGTTTCTGGCTTTGAAAGCATGCACTCTGTTTTCGCATTTCCGTTATATTTTCAGGCGTGCAGGCTACCTCGAAGGCAGGCACTTTTCCGCCACCCGCCCAGCTCAGGGCCGACTGCACCTGCTGCCTCTTTCTGAGACCAATAGTTTCCAGGCGACGGATATGACGTCGCCCTTTCGTATTCGAGCAGAGCAAATTTTTGTCTTAAGAGCATGGGGCTCCTTTACCTTTCGCATCATTTCCCGGCGAGCAGGGGGCGCTCCAAAGAGCGAACGTCGGCCCACTTCATATGACAAGCTTCCTCCAGTGCGAATCTGGCCACTTTCGATGTTGAATACTTCCTGACGAAAGTCGCGGAAAGTCGCCTTTCGAATGTGAGCAGCAGACGTTTGGCCTTGAAAGCATGGCCCAGCTTATTTCCGTTTCTTTTTAGGCCTGCAGGCTACCTCGAAGGAGAGTACTTTTCCGCTACCTGCCCAATATCACAGCTGATCACCAAGTTGCCTTTCTGAGACCAATAGTTCCAGGCGAATGCGGCGCGACGTCGCCTCTTTCGTATTCGGAGAGAGCAAACTTTTGTCTTAAGAGCATGGGGTTCCTTTATTTTCACTCATTTCCCATGAGGCAGGCGCTCCAAAGAGCGAACGTCGGCCCACTTGCGACAAGCCCAGTGCGAATCTGGCCACTTTCGATGCTGAATACTTCTCCCGACGAAAGTCAAAGCAGAAAGTCGCCTTTTCGAATGTGAGCAGCAGACGTTTCTGGTTTGAAAGCATGGCCCTGTTTTCGCATTTCCGTTTCTTTTCAGGCGTGCAGGCTACCCTCGAAGGAGAGTACTTTCCGCTACCCGCCTAACAGCCCATAGGCCGACTGCACTCGTTGCCTCTTCTGAGACCACAGTTTTGGTGGCGAATGCGGATATGACGTCGCCCTTTCGTATTCGAACAGAGTTACCTCTTGTCTTAAGAGCATGGGGCTCCTTTTACTTTCGCACTATTTCCTCGGCGAGCAGGGCGCCCAAAAGAGCGAACGTCGGCCCACTCTGCGACAAGGCTTCCAGCGCGAATCTGGCCACTGATGTTACTTTCCTGACGAAAGTCGCTAGAAAGTCGGCCTTTTCGAGCATCGTGAGTAGCTGACGTTTCTGGCTTTGGTGCGCATGGCCCTGTTTTCGCATTTCCGCTCTTTTTAGGCGCAGGCTACCTCGAAGGCAGCATTTTTCCGCTACCCGCCTAACAGCTCAGGGCCGATCGCACTCAAAGCTGCCTCTTTTTGAGACGAATAGTTTCCAGGCGAATGCGGATATGACGTCGCTCCTTTCGTATTAGAGCAGAGCAAATCCCTGTCTTAAGAGCTTGGGCCTTTACTCTTTCGCACTATTTCGGCGAGCAGGGCGTTCCAGAGCGAACGTCGGGCCCTCTTGCGACATAAGCCTCCAGTGCGAATCTGGGCCACATTCGATGCTGAACGTTCCGGACGAGTCGCTATAAAGTCGCCTTTCGAATGTGAGCAGTAGACGTATCTGGCTTTGAAAGCATGGCCTGTTTTCGCATTTCCGTTTGTTTTCAGGCGTGCAGCTACTCGAAGGGAGAGTACTTTTCCGCTACTCGCCAACAGCTCAGGGCCACTGCACCTGCTGCCTCTTTCTGAGACCAATAGTTTCCAGGCGAATGTGGATATGACGTCGTTCTTCGTATTCGAACAGATCAACCTCTTGGTCTTAAGAGCATAGCTCCTTTTACTTTTTCGCACTATTTCCGGCGAGCAGGGCGTTCCAAAGAGCGAACGTCGGCCTCTGCATGTTTCTCCTCCCAGTGAATCTGGCCACTTTCGATGTTGAATAGTTCCCGGACGAAAGCTTCATAAAGTCGCCTTTTCGAATGTGAGCAGCAGTCGTATCTGGCTTTGAAAGCATGGCCCTGTTTTTGCATTTCCGTTTGTTTTCAGGCGCAGGCTAATTGAAGGAGAGTACTTTTCCGCACCCGCCTAACAGCTCAGGGCCGACTGCACCTGCTGCCTCTTTCTGGAGACCAACAGTTTCAGGCTGAATGCGGATATGACGTCGCCTCTTCTCGTATTCGGAGCAGAGCAATCCTCTTTGTCTTAAGAGCATAAATTCTTTTACTCTTCTGCACTATTTCCGGCGAGCAGGGCGTTCCAAAGAGCGAACGTCGGCCCACTGCGACAAGCCTCCAGTGCGAATCTGGCCAATTTTCGATGTTGAATAGTTCTTTGACGAAAGTCGCAAAGTCGCTTTTTCGAATGAGCAGCAGACGCTTGGCTTTGGAAAGTATGCCCCCTGTTTTCGCATTTCGTTTCTTTTAGGCGTGCACGCTACCTCGAAGGAGTACTTTTCCGCTACCCGCCTAACAGCTCAGGGTCAATTGCACTGCCGCCTTCTTTGTGAGACGAATAGTTTCAGCGAATGCGGATATGACGCCGCCTCTTTCGTATTAGAGCAGAGCAACTCTCTTTGTCGAAGAGCATGGGGCCCTTTACTGCACTATTTCCGGCGAGCAGGGGGCGTTCCAGCAGCGAACGTCGGCCCTCTGGTGACAAGCCTCCAGTGCGAATCTGGCTACTGATGTTGTATAGTTCCTGGACGAGTCGCTATAAAAGTCGCTCTTTGAATGTGAGCAGCAGATTTATCTGGCTTGAAAGCATGTGTGGTCTCATTTTCGCATTCGTTTGTTTTCAGGCGTGCAGGCTACCTCGAAGAGTACTTTTCCGCTACCCGCCTAACAGCTCAGGGCCGATCGTACCAAGTTGCCTTTTCTGAGACCAACAGTTTCAGGCGAATGCGGATATGACGTCGCCCTTCTTGCATTCAAGCAGAGCAACTTGTCTTAAGAGCATGGCGCCTTTTCTTTCGCTCTATTTCCGGCGAGCAGGGCGCTCCAAAGAGCGAACGTCGGCCTACGGCATGCTTCTCTTCGGAGGCGAATCTTGCCACTTTCGATGCTGAATATTTTGACGAAAGTCGCTAGAAAGTCGCCTTTTTGGAATGTGAGCAGCGGACGTATCTGCATTACAGCATGGCGCTGTTTTCGCCTCTTCGGTTTCTTTCTAGGCGCAGGCTACCTCGAAAGAGTACTTTGCCGCTACCCGCCTAACAGCTCAGGTCGACTGCACTCGTTGCCTCATTTGAGACCAATAGTTTCAGGTGACGCGAATAAGGATGTCGCTCTTTCATATTAGGCAAAGCAACTTCGTCTTAAGAGGCTTGGTCCTTCTTCTCTTTCGTACTATTTCCGGCGAGCAGGGCCCCAACGAGCGAACGTTTATTCCACGCGACAAGCCCAGTGAATCTTGCCACTTCTGATGTGTAATAGTTCCCGACGATAGTCGCCAGGTTCGTCGTCTTTTCTGAAAGTGAGCAGCGGACGTATCTGGCCTTGGAAAAGCATGGCCCTGTTTTCGACTTTAGTTTGTTTTTAGGCGCAAGCTACCTCGAAAGAGAGGCTTTTCCGCTACCCGCCTAACAGCTCAGGGGTCAGATCTGCACTTAAGTTGCTCTTTGTGAGACGAATAGTTTCAGGCGAATGCGGATATGACGTCGCCTTTCGTATTCGAGCAGAGCAACCCTTTGTCTTAATAGCATGGGGCTCTTTAATTTTCGCACTTTTCCCCGGCGAGCAGGGGCGCCCCAAAGCGAACGTCGGCTCACGTGCGAGGAGCTTCCAGTGCGAAACTTGCCACTTCGATGTTGAATAGTTCCTGACAAAACATAGAAAGTCGCTGTTTGAATAAGCAGCGGATATATCTGGCTTTTAAAAGGCAGGCATTGTTTTCACTTTTCGCTTTTTCCATGCAGGCAACCTCTGAAAAGACAGAACTTTCCTGCCACCCGCCTAACAGCTCAGGGCCGACTGTTTGAAGTTGCCTCAGACGAATAGTTTCAGGCGAATGCGGACAGATGTCGCCCTCTGCATTTGAGCAGAGCAACCTCTTGTCAAGGTCAGGGTCCTCCTTCCATTTCGCGCTATTTTCCCTATGAGCAGGGGTCAAAGAGCGAATTACGGCTCCACGTGCGAAGAACCGCCAGTGCGAAAGTTTCTATTCGGTGTGTAATATTTTCCAGACGATCGCCGATGGAAAATCGTCATTTGAACGCGGAGTAGAAGACCTATCTCGCTTTCAATGCTTAGACCAATTTTCGCCGTTTGGCGTTTCTAATCTCGCAGGCCACCCTGAAAGGGAGAATCCTTCACGCGTTCGGCCTAAGAGCTGTGGGCCGACTATGCCGAAAGTTGCCTGTTTGTGTGACTAATAATTTCCAGACAAATGCTGAAGTGTAGTCGCCCCATGGTACTCCAGCATAAGCCTCTCTATCCATCGTTGCAAGCCTGCTTGTTCTCCCGTCTCTCCTCGTGCAGTCGAGCCTGTAAACGCGAATTTTCACGCCGTTGGCCCATAAAAGGTGAGCCGACTATGCGGAAGTTGCCAGAATGGGTGTTGAATAGTATCCAGACGAATGTTTATAGAAAATCGCATTTCCGAATGCGAGCAGCAAACATTTTCGGTGCGATTAGTTTCAGATCGAATGCCGATGGCAAAAGCTTCGGAATGTCAGCGGACTTATCTGGCTCTCAAAGCACGTTCCTATTTTCGTTTCGGTTAGTTTCCCGGGCGCAGCTCCTGAACGTTACTACATTCACGCCATCCGCCCAACAGCTCATAGGGCCGAATGAGCACAAAGGCCTTGAGTGAGTGAGCAAGCCAGTTTCAGACGAAAGTGTGATATGGCTCTGAAAATTGCTTCTAATAACATGGCTCGAGATGATGGGAAAGAGGGACAGTCGATCAATGAGCAGGCTGTCTTAACAGATCTGTATAAAAGAGAAAGAGCAAAAAAACAAAAACAAACCAGACAACACAAAAAAAAAAACGTAAAATTGCAGGGGTGGTGGAACCTGTTCTTTCTGAAAACGGACGAAGATGGCAGAAAAAGAAACTGTTTAGGAGAATACTCTGTCCCTGGGCTGATATACCAAGAACTTATTGACTCGTTGCCTCCGCAGAAAGAGAATATCCTCGTTTGTGCGGGCGGGCGGGCGCCTCGCTAACGGCGCGCGCAGCTGCATCGCCTGGCGGGCGGCGTGCGTGGAGCTATCGGATCGAGACAGGTCTTCCGGGCGCCGATTCGTGAACCAAGCGCTTCGATCTCGTGGATAGTGGCGCAACGGCCTTCTCCCTAAATCTACAACGCCACAACGCACGTACGCGTTACCTGGCGGATTCGAGATCTCTGATAAATCGAAAGAAAGAAAGGATAAGCTAAAGAAAAAAGGAGACGGAAAGGAAGTAACGTTGAGAGAGAGAGAGGAAACGGCGACGCCTTTCTTTGTCTGAATGGAAATGCGATGTCGTGCGGAGTATGTGTTTGAGTGACATTGATAAGCGATGCCGCATTTCTAGAAATGTAAGTAACTTCCATAATATGTACGACCAAGCACCGTTCGGCATGCAACAGGAGCTTAGAATGGAGTAGTTACCGGGGCTGCGATTGATGGCGCTTCGTTTTACCCGTAAAAATATGAAAAGGCGACTGCTTGCTAGTCTTAATTTCACAATCGTTATTACGCGGTGCGTCGAGAATGAATGAATAGAACAGAGAACAGAAAAGAGAAGAAATGCAGGTAGAAATAAGGGCTCAGGAGGTCAGGACCAAGTCATGATTACGGCGGTGTTGAAACATAATTAATGCGTGCTGTCGGTTTGGCGCTGGCATCGAGCTGCAACACCACCGTGTTAACGCGAAAAGGCGGCGGCACAGTTAGGCGCCCCGAGGAGCACTGCTGGGATGGGTCAACGGAAGCCAACGTCGTCTCCGACTGCGTGTCTGTGGAAACACGTCTACAATTAAAACCTCAACAATTGTCTGTCGCGCAACGTACGTTCGTGGGTATTTGAGTTAGTCCCTGATGATTACCAAAAGTGAGGATGGGAAAGATGGAATAATCGTGAAAGGAAAATAGAGAAGAGAGAGAGAGAGAGAGAGAGAGAAGGAACAGCGACGTCTTTCTTCCAATTAATCCACTTCTTTGCTGGATCGGAAAGTATTTCTGTCAACGTGATGTTATTACTGTGGTTTTCTTGCCGAACGTCACACTGCGACCCAGGCAGAGGAGCAAGCAGTCCAAAGATCACTTACGTTGTCTGCAGGTTGGGAGGAGAGCCACCGGCCGGGGTTGGTGGGAAGGGAGGCGAGCGGGCAGGCGGCGGGAAGACCAATGACAGCGGGCGTTGTGTGCGCGAAACGAGTGACAGTTCTTCCGGGCGTGACTTCCACTCATAAGCCATGTATGGCGTGTTAAAGAAAGTATATCTGGAAACAGTTTTCGTATCAATAAAGCGGTTTGCGGCAGAAGACTAGAAAATGTTTACTTAGTATCGACTACGTAGACTTCAGTGTTGAACAAAGGGAAAAAAATTGTCGCCTGCGTGAGACCGGATCTTGGTCGTTTGGAAGCACATTCACGAAGATCATGTTTCGTAATTTAAAGCCAACCAGTTTCAGTTCGTACGTTCCAAGCGCCTCATTTTCGCGTTGGATTTAAGATAATTGATTCATAGGCGATTTTCTCCGTTATCTAAACGGGTAGACAAACCGAATCGCCCCTTTCGTATGCAAGCAGACCACGCTGGTCTTGGGCACGCGAGCCGCCTCGCGCCTTTTCTTTCCCCGGCGAGCGGGGCGCTCAAGGCGAGTTCCCCAGCCGTGCGACGAGCCTCCGGTGCGAAACACCGCTGCTGATCGGTTTCGGACAAATGCCGATACCGAATGCGCCTTTTTAGTGCTGAGCAGACGTATCACGGCGCGAAACGTAAGCTCAGTTTTCGCATTTCAGTTTGTTTTTAGGCGTCTGCGGGCTACCTCGAAGAGAGTACCGCGCGCCCTAACAGCTCAGGGCCGACTGCACACCAAGTCGCCTGTTGTGACACGAATGGTTTCCAGACGAATGCAGGTGGCGTAACGCTCGTATTCGGGCAGAGGAACCTCTTGTCTTAAAGACATGGGCTCCCTTTCCTCTTTCGCACGCACTGTGCCCCGGCATTTGAGGCGCTTCTCCAAAACGAGCGTGTTGCCGCGGCAAGCCTCCAGGGCGAATCTTGCCACTTTCGATGTTTGAATAGTTCCCCGGACGAAAGTCGCTAGAAAGATCGCCCACTCAGTGCTGAAGGCAGCCGGACGTATCTGGCTTTGAAAGCATGGCGCTGTTTTTCACCGCCTTTCGGTTGGTTTTAGGCGTGCAGGCTACCTCGAAAGAGAGTACTTTCCGCTACCCCACCCCTAACAGCTCAGAACCGACTGCACTCAAGTTGCCTCTTTGTAAGGACAGATAGTATCCAGGTGAATGCAGATATGAGCGTCGCCCTCTACCAGTATTAGAGCAAATCAACCTCTTTTCTTAAGGGTATGGTCCTTGTTTCCTCTTTCGCACTATTTCCCCGGCGAGCAGGGGCGCCCAAAAGACCGAACGTCGGCCCACGTGCGACGAGCCTCCAGTGCGACACTTGCCACTTTCGATGTTGAATGGATTTTCGGACGAATGCCGATACAAAATGGCCTTTTCGAATGTGAGCAGCGGACGTATCTGGCTTTGAAAGCTTATGCCTGCTCAGTTTTCAGTTTGGTTTTTAGGCGTGCAGGCTACCTCGAAGAGGTAATTTTCCGCTACCCGCCCTAACAGCTGAGGGCTGACTGCACTCAAGTTGCCTCTTTATTGGAGACGAAAAGTTTCAGGCAGATACCGGATGCGAAGGCAATCGCCACTTTCGTATTCCAGGCAGAGCAACCCCCTTGGCAGGATGGTCCTTGTTTTTTCTCTTTCTTTTCTTTGGCGAGTGGGAGCGCCCCAATGAGCGAACGTCGGCCACGATGCGGCAGGCCTCAGTGCGAAACTTGCCATTTCGATGCTAAATGTTTCCCGGACGAATGTCGATTGAAAGTCGTCTTTTCGAATGTAAGTAGGACGTTTCTGGCTTTCAATGCGCAGCCTAAGTTTTATCTTGCGATTTGTTTCCAAGGCGTGCAGGCTACCTCAAGAGAAGAGAAGGTTCCCGCTACCCACCTAACAGCTCAGGGCGGCTGCACAAGTCGCCTGTTTTTTGGCTTTAGATATTTTCCAGGCGAATGCGGATATCCATGCTATAAGTATTCAAGCGGAACCGCCTCTTTTCTTAAGGTATGGTCCTTGTTTCCTCTTACGCACTATTTCCGCCGGCGAGTAGAGGCGCCCCAAAGACCAGACGATGACCCGTACGACAGGCCTCAGTGCAGACCTTGCACCACTGGATGCTAAATATTTCCCGGACGAATGCCGATACAAAATCACTTTTAGAAATAACGAGCAGCGGGCGTGCGTACCAAGCGTAGCCTAATTTTCGTCTTGCGTTTGCGACGGGCGATGCAGGCTACCTCGAAAGAGAACGTTCCATACCCGCCCTAACAGCTCAGGGCCGACTGCACACAAGTCGCCTGTTTTGGCTTTGAATAGTTTCCAGGCGAATCGGATATGACGTCGCCTGGTAACGAGCAGAGGCAGCTCTTGTGTGTTAAGGCATGGGGTTCTTTGCCGTTCACTCTTTGCAGCAGTGAGGCGCCCCAAAGAAACGACGTCGGCCGATAGAGCGAGCCTCCAGTCTGAGCGCACTTTCGATGTTGAATGGTTTCGGACAGATACCGATACAATGGCCTTTTCGAATAAGAGCAGCGCGGATATCTGGCTGCGGCGCGTGGTTTTGCCGTTTTTCGGTTTGTTTTTAGGCGTCTGGCTGCCTCGAGAAAGTACTTTCCGCTGCCGCCTAACAGCTCAGGACAGCTTCGCTACAATCATACTGTTTTTGAGCCCGAATAGTTTTCAGACGGATGGATCGCGGCGTGTGCCAGTATCACGAGCCAGGCAGCGTCTTGTCTCTTAGAGCAAGGCCTCCTTTCTCATTTCCCTCTATTTTCCCCGGCGGCGAGCCGCCGAAAGAGCGGTTGGCCACGTGCGACGAACATGATTGAAACTTGCCACGCAGAAGGTGTTTAATAGTTTTCAGACGAATGCTGATGAAGATCGTCATTTCAATTGCGAGCAGAGGACCTATCTCCCCTTTCAGTACGCAGCCCCATTTTCGCCCTTCAGGTTGTTTCTGTATCTCGCATTTTCCCTGAAAGGAGATCCGACCTTAACTCCTAGTCTCAGTTCTTGAAAAAAGTAAGCATGGTAACCTCTGGCCGATTGTCATATAATGATTATATCAACCTAAGCTTTGCTGTTGCACTGTACGCGTGACTATCTCTCCACGAATGCCTAACCTACAAATGGGGTATTAATAAAACATCTCTTGTAGTGCTAATATTCCATGTGACCATCATCAATATTAATATGTCAATAATATGTAATAGTCATTATAAAAACCGATTCATAGTAACTCCACTCTTGCATGGCTTTAGCTTTTCCTGTTGCACTATGACTGTTGCCAGTGCTAACATACAAATGAGGTACTAACCTTTTTAATTATCACCAGTTTTCACATCGTCACTTTCTTACAGATGGGTTGCATGCATTAAATTATACCTGATTTCTGCTCTGGCGAGCGACTCGGAGGCTTGGCTGGCGGCTGCTGCGAAAATGCGATCGAAACGACGGTTGCAGTGTAAGAGGAAGGGATGAGTTTAGGGATTCTTTCAATCTTTATTTACATTTTTTTATTGTATCTGTGACTGAACTGCATTTCTTCATTTCACCGACTCAATCACTGCTCCTTTCCCTGCAGCAGCCGTGTGTGTGTTATTAATACCACTAATTTGCTTTCCCCACACTTTAAGCATTTCATATCTTTAAGGCCAGATTGCATACCACCACAACACAGCACACGAATAGCACTAGAATAAATAGAGAACCACATCTACTTTGACTACTAGCTTTCCACTCCTCGTCCAGATTCTCACGTTTTTACAAACAAAAACATCTTTCGAGAACTCTTGACTTATCAACTTCCAGCAAATCATCCATTTAACACAGAAAATAACAATTATTCTGTAAAGCAAGCCATGGTACATTCTCTATGCTTTGCCTAACTGAACTCCGACTGCACAATTACACTACCTGCCTGCGTTTCACTGTGTTTTAAATCTTTTCCATGCGCTCCATTAATAATAAATAAAGTATAAATACCCAAGCCTACCACAGCACTCGACCGTTTGGTATATACATGCGCATAGAGTGCTAACACCTACCGAAGTTGCACATTCACGATTTTCACCTTCATTTGGTTCTTCTGAAAAACACTGCTGACCGCGTTCAAATATTTGTTGATTGCCAACACCTTTTTCCTTCTTGGAAACCATGGAAACGTTCGCGTAACAATCGCGTACACGAGCTCAAAACAAACGACAATGCTAGTGGATTCACGAGGCTCCGATTATCACAATTGCAGAATTACATTAAATGTTTCACGACAATGCTAGTTAAACACAGAAAACTCCGATTATCACAAGTATCCGTTCATTACTCTGTGAATTAAAAGCATACGCAATGATTTGTCAATTACAAGTACGCAATAATTCACAACACTAAACTCTCTATATATACATTGGCAATTCATTGTAAAGGGACACACTGTTATTTATAAATTGGGAGGCTTTGTTTCATTATTAGCAAACACCTGGGCAGTTCCCCTTTCAGTGTAACTGTCACACTAGTGGGAAAGGAAACAAAGAGGAATGAGAAAGTATAAAAAGATCTGGCAACCCAGCTCTTACATGACCTAACCTAAGCTGCTAACCTATTCTAGCCTTCCTGCACACAACAAACCATAAGACAAAACACACTACGAAATTGGCTACATTAGATGTTTACACTCCACGCAATGAATTTCTTTCTCTACAGTTACGCAATAATGAACCAAAAACAAAATCTCAATACACATTTGCATTTCACCGATATAAACGATCATCGCAGTGTTGCAAGCCGTTTCGTGGTAGTGCCTTGTGATATCGAACTGAACTTTATGTAATAAAAAGAACGAGACGAAATTTCCCTGGGAACGGTTTTCCTAATCCAACGAAATGAACTTATCAAACTTTTCTCTCATAGCCTACGCCTAACACGCAGGTTCGTTTGGCTCAAAATAAAACGACAGACGATTATGCTCCCATCAGCTGTTAACATGATAAACAGAAGAAGATCACATGATTGACACACCGAACACATTGCTCGCCACCACGCTATGACGACGTAACATTGCCATCACGCATTCCATAAAAACACCTTCACTGTAGTAACGATACCATTCATCAACTAATACCCATCTCTCTGAGGCCTAGCCGCCTGAATGATTAAAAAACAATAAGTGAAAAATAATGAACATAGCACGTCAACGGCAGAAAGACACGCACACACCCTCATTTTCTACGTCGAAACTCACTAAATCAGTCACATTACACCTAAACATGAATAAATATAACTGCGAGCACCGAATACTGGTTTTCACATTATAAAAAGACGAATTCCATCACACGCATATCCTACGTGCCACACACGAAACGAACACTTGTCGACCGCAAGTAGTGCAAACATAACAAGTTATATGATTTTGCGAGACGAACAGGTTTGTGGAACAGACACGAGTGCAACTGCGCTCTTTCTGCCTTAAGACGCAATTAACTCTACTTTTGTAAGTAAAAGGTTACATTCCGCATGTCCTTGGATTATACTTATGCCACAGTGGGCACCGTTTTTGCGTGTAGGTTGCACATTCTGATAGTGACCTTCATTTATTTCTTCAGTGAAACACCGCCATGACCGCGATCAAACGTTTACATCCCACGCCCTTCTTCCACCACACAGACATGAGACACGCCTCGTCATACACGTGGGAGATGTTGGTGTAAAATCCTTGCCCTTTGCAACGTGAACACCACAGCACTCGACCTTTGTTGAATGCATATGCCATAGAGAGTGCTAATTTTTTGCCGAGAGGTTGCACATTCTGATTTTCACCTTCGTTTATTTCTTCAGTGATACGCTGCCCTGACCGCGTTCGAATATTTATTGAATTACATTCGCGCCTTTTTCCCATTTCTGGGAAAATATGGGAAAACCCCGCATGAAACGTTCGCGTAACAATCACGTACGCGAGCTGAAAACGATGCAAGAGCGACAATGCTAGTGAAATCGCGAAGCTCCGATTATCACAAGTATCCGTTCATTACACTGCATTTCCTGAAATTCGCGGGAATGCGAATCTTTCCTAATCCAAAGAAATGAAAGTATCAAACTTTTCTCTCTAATCCTACGCCTAATATTCACGTTCCTTGGCTCGAATTAAAACGTCAGACGATTATCAGCTGTTAACATGATTGCAACACCGAACACATTGCACGCTATGATGACGTAACATTGCTATCACGCAAAAAA
>CAXIVR010001627.1:0-44840 GCA_964035755.1 Teleogryllus oceanicus
AGTACTGAACAGTTTTCAGGGTGAATCGAATATTTTCAAATGTAACACTTTTAAAAACGGAACGGCATACGTGTAGGTAAGAAGATCAGCTTATCTACATAACCATATATAATGAAATTGGTGTCTATCAGACAAAACCGCGGACTGTTTCTTCTGACGTTTCTGCCTGGCTTTCGAAATTCGTTATCAATAGTGACCAATTATCTGTAAATGTAGTACCTAGACGAGAACATGAAAATCGAACTGCTCGTGAAACTTGAGTTGAAGTAAATTTGAATCGAAGGCGTTAGGACAAAAGAAATTTCAATGTTCGGTAATTTTAGAGTTCGCGAAATAAAGTCATAGTGAAACTTTCGCCTTAGAATTACAAAGTTCTTTCGTATTGAAGTAATAGCAGATATATTATTTTATGTCCAACGTTGAAAATTTCACTTTTAAGCTGTTGATGTCTTGGTTAGAGTATACTTCGAGACGATACATTTTGATTATATGTAATATTAACTAACTGATAATGCATAATGTGAATTGTGTATAGAAATGTAGAATAAAGTATATTATTTCAAGGCAAGAAATCTAATCATAAGGCACCAGTATTTGGCAGAAAACTTTTGCGAACCTTTAAATTCTGTGCAAGGGTTTTGCAGAATAACTGCAACTTCTATCTTCTTAGAAAATGAAGGAAAAATCTACTTTGGCACTTTGCAAAATGAAATGTCGTGACTCACAACTGAATTTACATTTCTTTCCCAGAAAATAAAACAATTCCTAAAGCACCATTTTTCTCTGATAAGGTTAGTGGTTCTTAGGATGAAAGCGGACAAAAAATTTACATAATCGCACCAACAACGTGAACTTCATTACCATTTCATTCTGTCGTCTTTTCTGATTCGATATTGACACCATTTTCTTTAGAGTTGAGTGCACGCGCTTTTCAGGCAGTCAGAGCACCCTTTGCGGAAAATAGATTCAACCAAACAGCCAGGCATTTTCAAAGCTAATAAAATGGAGCAAATGCAAGAATCGTTCACAAACTTCTAAAACATTAGCAGGATTTTATAAACCTACTTTCGTAATTTAAAATTTATTCCATTCCAAATGTAGAAAAAGAAGTCTATTTTGACAAAGTCCACTCGTAATAAGTTTTAAAATCACAGAAAAGTATGTTTTCTTCACGACAGTTGCCGTTTACCGGGTCTTATATTTGTGAATAATTATGCCAGTAGACTGCCGAAATATAACTTAAATATCATAACAAGAAGTAGACATGTTTAGATTTCGTACTGCCATCCTAAAAATTATTTTGTTCTAAAATTTATAAATAAATTAAATTAATTATTTGTTTTACATAAAAACGTTTAAAAAACTTTTCTGTGACATGGGAGGTGAAGACGATACTAAAGTTGGTTTAAAAAATCATTAAAAATATATTCTCTAACCAGCTGCTTCTGTTCATGTTTAGTGTTCACGAACGTTTTGAAAACTTATATGAGCTGTAATCATGACAAAAGCACCACGTAGGGACCGCGCAGAACAATCACATGACACCCTTCATGTTTCAGGCATGTGAAACTGCGCCGCACGAGCTAGTTGCCCGCCTGGAAACCGGGCGAGCCCCGACCACTTTTCCTGACACGGCAAGCCGGGAGCGCAAGCGGGGAATACAAACTTCACACGAAAATATGTTTTCCAGATTTGTTCTTTCGAACAACTGGGATTTGTATGATATTTATATTTTTTATTACTAATTACTATTTCATGTTTATTTTCTTCTTAAATTCTGCTTTGTTTAAGTATATCAATTATATCAATTGGCGGAGTGTTTGAATGGCGAAATCTTTTCGTTTTCTGTTATTCTTTAGTGAAATAATTCGTTATTTGTTTTATATAGAAATAATGTGAAATGAAGTGAAAGTTTCATTGCAGGCCGAGAGCTTTTTAACAGCCAAGACTCTTCATCTGCTCAAGCTCTTAATGCGACGCAGGAACTTAATACAATTAGCGCGTTATGGAACTAGATTACGAAATAAAGATGCTTTCTATTCAAAATGTTCAATTTTACTCTCAATTGACTATTTGGAATTTGACTGATGTATAATTTAATTTCAATAGATCATCAACATGAACTATTAAGGTTTTATTCCTAGAGGCTTGTTCCTTTGTTCCAGTATTCCGTTAGTCACTGTCGAGGAGTTCATGGTCCTCCATCATTTCCTTGGCGTGTCTGATTCTCTTTTCCCTTGGCCTCTATTTCAAGATATGTCTTGGGAATCTCTCTGGTTTCGTTATTCTTGCATGATCTTGCCGCTTCTATTAATATCTTTCTTTCATTTACTATCTGTTTTGTTTTCAGACTTCTTCTTGTGTCTTTATTTTTATTCTTTCTCTTGGCACTCATATAGCGATCTCAGATATCCATCGTCTTTTTGGTTTAAAATCCACATTTCGCTGTCGTTGGTTTTGCTGCAACATTTTCAATGGATCATTTCTTTTGCTTCAGAGGAGGAAATGGAAACAATGTCGCTTTTGGAGACAACTAACTTTTCAAAGACTTCTCGAAAATACTGTCATGGTCTAGGTATCTAGTGATGCACCACCACACAGGTGCACCAACCTCTCGCCAGTTGCTGGACGCTTTGCCGCAGAACTTTAGGAAGCTAGTTACTTTGCCCACGACTTTGGCATGCCTGTTCTAGTATCGCTTCATACAGTGTATTGCATTAGCTTACTTACCTTCTTCTACCAACGAGCATAAATTAATTAGTTTTTATAGTTTATATGAAATCGAGATAGATCTACATGTGCATGTGCTGTATAGGGAGAGAACCTCATTTCAATTTACTAATTAAGTCTTTAAAATGTTTTGAGGATTTCAGAATTGAAATGATTACATTCTATTCATATCAAAACATTTTATACGCATTTATGTAGAATTAGTCTATTTCTTTAGAGCTGTGCAACGTAAATGACGAGGTTATATGTTCAATTTCCCGCAGAACCTGAGTTTTTGACTGCTTCTAAAACACGTCCTACCAATTTCCGACGACGCATTGACTTGAAAGGTTGACGTCACTTCTTCCAGCACCAAGCACTCCGCGCCCATTTCCTCCAACGCCTTCACCCTCCTCCCAATTCTGAAATGGAAATTGATTATGATTCTTACGTATTCACCTGTGTACTTCACATGATATAGAGCGGGATGTCAATTACCCAACCCCGTCCGACCCAGCAGTTTCCTCGTCGCTGAATTATCCCCACGCAGTCTGCGGACCAGCGTCCCCCAGCCTTCGCCTCGCCCCGCTGAGTCGCACCCCGCGTCGCATTGACAGGGCGCCGCCATCTCTCCCGTCTGCGGTGGAGCCAGCCCAAGCGCGCTTTGCGGTAGCACGCGCGCAAACCCATTACGAGTTAGGGGCGGGGCGGGACGCCGGTGGGGCTTCCGGCGGCGCCACTCAAACGCCTTTGCACCACGCCCCTCCCCTCCCCCCGCGCCTCCCACACCCGCAGGTCCTTGATTGAATCCGCACACCGCACGACCGTCCGTGACCCGCGGCCCGCCCTCGCCCCCCTCGCCCAGGTGCCCCGGCGCCGTGTGCAGCTGCGTCGCAACGCAAGCTCGTTGACGCCTCGGCCTGCCCCCGACCTAACACTCTCCCTTCAACAATCTTGCAACTAAATCCTCTACCGCCTCAACTGTACGTACACATCGCGAAGCACTCCTTTTACAATCGACAAATTCATCGATTGTGAGTGATTCCGGACGCGTCAACTATCGAGGTCATTAGTCCCGTAACTGCCGCATGTTTTTTCATCGGAGGTTAGTGATCTTCCCTCGCTTAATGGCGAGTCTGGCGCCGATCTACGTCGACTAGCGGTATCTCGCAGCAGCGGCATCGCCCAGCCGCGACAAGAGTCTAAGCTCCTCCTCCACGCCGGACCTCTAGCATGCAGTAGTAGAGCATGTTACTGTGTATGTGTAGGGGTGAGGATGGAGAAGGAAGAGAAAGGAAAGATCGCGCGCGGTCCGTTTGTTAGGGCACTGCTCCGGTATTTGCGTAGTGTTGATAAAACAAAACACGGAAAACTATTGATCAGTGCATCCGGCCGCTATTATCCTTCAGACAGCGACTGAATTTGACTAACAAGGTAGTGTAGGGCGTGGGAGGCCTGAGGGCGTGAGAGGTCTAGGGCGTGAGGACGTGAGGGCCTGTGGGCCTGAGAGGCGTGAGGGTGTGAGGGCGTGAGGGGCGTGAGGGCGTGAGGGGCGGGAGGGGCGTGAGGGCGTGAGGGGTGTGAGGTGTGAGACAATGGGCTCGTGGGCGGCGAGAAGGCTGCCGGGGATGGCGGAGAATTGCCATCACCATCTTATTTCACGGCAAGTACAGAAATGAAATGGTGTGATTCATAATCGATTTGCATTTTTGAAGCAGGCGCCGAGTGATCGTAGCCCTTCAAGTTATATTGACGTCAGAAATGGCTAATTGCTTACCAGAGCAGGTTGTATTTTAGATGCAAGTAAAACAGTTCGCACACGATTCGAACCTAAAATCACATAGTACTGGGCGACAGTTTCAAGAGATATAGATGCAGCCGTGGATGTAGTATGTGTAGAAAACCTCACCTTCGTTGCTAAGGATTTTCCCTCAAAATTGAGCGTTGGAATGAAATGGGCGTTGGCGAGGAGAGCGCGGGCGTTGGCTAAGAAGGTGAAAAAGAGGTGGGCTTAGGGCGCGGTTGGGGGTGACGGCGAAAGCGAGGACGAGGGGAAGTAGAGTGGTGAGCGAGAGATTGAGGAGGCGGTAGAGGAAAGCCAGATGGGGCACGCTGTGAGCGTGGGCGTGACCGTAGATATGACAATGGGCGTAGCGAGGACGTGGGAAAGGAAAGTTTGGGCTCGAGCAGGACGAGAAGGGCGAGGACAAAGGGCGAGAGCGAAAGGGTGACGGCAGAAGAGCTAGGGCAGAACGCGAGGGCGGAGCCGGGCTTGAGCTTGTTCTTGAGCTTGTGCTAGTGTTTGGGCTGGGCTTGGTTTGAGGTTGGGTGTGGGTTTGGACTTGAACGTGGTTTGGGCTTGTGCTTGTGCTTGGGCTTGAGCTGGGCTTGAGCTTGGGTTTGGGCTTATGTTTGGACTTGGGCTGAGCAGGCTTGGACTTGAGATGTAGCTTGGGCTTGGGCTGGGATTTAGCTGGGCTTGGGCTTGGCTTGGGTGTGTGGTTATGGCGCTGGAGTGATGGCGGTGACGGGAGCACATGCTGCTGTGGATCGCGTGGAGGCGAGCGATATTTGCAGCGCAGCGTTGCGTGTCGCCCTGCGGTCGCCGGGAGGACGAGCGGCGGGGCTCTCTGCTTCTGTTTGACATCCACCGTCGCGCTGTTCCTCGTTTCCAACGCCCACTCTTCGCTCGCCCGCATCGCGCCGCCCGCTGCCCATTCCCACGTCCCACTGCCACGATTCCTCACTGCGCTTTGCTCTGCGCTTTTCAATTTTTATTTTATACGGATGCATTTACAAATTTCAGTTACATGAAACTTCATTTCTATTGTTAACGTAAAACTGCTTGAAATCTAATCTAGCTGCAATTGAGGTGAGGACTCACACAAACCCCTTAAAATCATTAAAATTGGAAAATATGTGCAGAAAATAATGGATGGGATATCTTCATTATATTCTGGTTGGGTCTTCATTGTATTTTCCTACGCTAATGTGTCTATCTTAATTAATGAGGTGTATGTTTAAATAGAAATTATTTAAGAGAAGTTTGTAGGTAGGCGATGGGTTTTAGGTTAAGTCCGTGGTGTAATTGTTTATTAGGAAATGAACCAGGGGCTTGGGTGATATTTCTTAGCTATTTGTTCTCGATTACTTTTATTTGTTGATATTGTATTCAGTGGCATTTGTCCAAATTTTCAAGCTTAGGTCACATAATGGTTTCGTATAAGATGTCAATATTTACTGATAGTTTACTGTTATTTATAAGTGGTTTAAACTGTAGTATTTTGGTGTTTGCTTATTGAAGTTCGGTACGCTCGTATTTTCCAGTTGAGTGCAGTATCTATCCAGCAAAGGTATTTGACGGCGCCCAAGGAATTATGTGGTTCATTTTAAAGAAATGGGAACGAATGTGGTCTGAAAGTGTAGAATTTAGTGTAGATTTCGAGGGGTCGAGTTTGATCTTCCATTTCGTGGTCATAGGTTTCTATTGAATTTCTTTAGCAATTTAATTTATTGAGGACTGGGACATGTAGATTAGGTATCATCTGTAAACTGGGTTATGTTAGTTAATCTTCATGTAGACATATCGGCTGTGTACGAGTTATAGAGTATTTGAGAAAGTGGTAATCCTTGAGGTACATCAGTTCTGATAGGGCGGAATTTCAATTTTGATTTTCTATTGTAACTGAGAAATTTCAATTGGCGAGGAAGCTTTAATTATTTTGAATAGGTATGCGGGGTGCCCATTGTTAAGAGTTTATAAATTAAGCCTTCATACCATACACTGTTAGAAAAGTAATTAAATATAATGTAGATCAATGTAATGTTACTGACACTTCATGTAATCTTGTACATTAAAAGAGCTAATATATTTGTATTAAATTTAATGCATAAGTTAAAATAAGTGTAGATTTAATGTACAGGTTTTCGGTTTCTCTAACTCTCATCATTCATATCGTATAATCATAATCCCAGTCCATGAAGATCAAATTCCTTCTTTCCAGATATGAACATAAAGCTTTGACTGTTGAATCATAATGTAATTGTACATTAAATTTAATATTCGTGAATGATATTTAGTTTAATGTGATTTACATAGACTGCAGTATGTAATTCATACAGTATTACACATACTACAGTATTTTTAATGTATTATCAAGTAATGCGGAAATTTCTGACAGATATCATATCAGATCTTCAGCGATATTCTTCACTTTGCTTTACCCGAACACCTCTGCTCACAATCACTCCATGTTCGCTCAGTGTTACGTTCCAGGCAAGTTTGCAATACTTTCTTTCCAATTAATCCGCCAATTCACATGTTACCTCCAATTAGCAGATAATAGATCTCAATGAAAAATAGTAGAAACGTTTCAGAAACACTAGGCTATCATAGGAAGGTGAGTAGTCACTGGGAAAATAGTTCAGAGATTGTAAATGGAGCGCAGCTTACGTCGGTCATGAGAGCACCGAATGGGTGTAAATGTATATGTGTCTATAGCGCGTGAAGCAAAAGTGCTGGAGTAGCAAGTGAGTTCCTTTGTTAATGTCTCATTTCAGGGGCTGGTCATTGTTCGAGATATGGAAGGCAGAGCGTGTTATATCCACATGTGGATTTAGTTGCTGTAGAAAACGTTCGGTATATTGAATGTTTCCTTGAAGGTTTTCCCCGTTCTGATATTTTTCTTTCGCACTAACGTACACTTTTCCGTGCATTTCTTGCGGTGGAGCAACTATCTGAAGTGAATCTAAAGATTAGTAATGTGGGTATAGGCTTCGTAACGATGTAGAAGGTGATTGCTCACCCACAGTATTTTCTAACGTGTTAAACATATAATTGACGTACTTTTAGTAGTGTGGACTGTTTTATAAAACATGGCTCTTATTTATTAAATTAGATGCCCACATTTTCTCGAATTATAAGTAACGGTTATACCTTATTATAATATTGAAACTTGTACCTTAGTAATACTTCAGCCGTCTCAGGGAACTCTTCACCACACAAAGCGTCCAACAAGTACTAATTTTCTTTATTACATTTTCTTTCCTAAAGTTGTTCAAGTCTTAAATCTGTGATGCAAATTTATTAAAACTTCATACGAGTGGAAGACATTATTTGTTTCACCTTTTGCAATAATCAGGTTCTGTGCCAGTGCATATGAAGGATACAAAGTCTTTAGGTCAATGCAAAATATTTCTCATTGTAAAATCGGTGATTTATTATTTAAATAGAGTAAACTTCATCATAGAATAGTTAAATATATTTAAACATAAAACCGATATATTAATGTCGTAGGTATTCAGAGTATCAGAAATATTTTATTTTAAGCTCATATTTAAAAAATGGAGATAAAATGAGATTGGAAGGAAATGGAAATAACAGAAGACATATTTCTAAATTAATTCTCTTAATTTTAGAGATAGGATGGAACTGTAATATAAGAATTATATTAATAATTTAGTATTTATTACCCATTCAGACAGTTAGTGCTAAAATATCGGCTAATTCTAGGTGAAAGCTATGAAATCTGATTTGAAACAATGACCACCCAACAAACAAAATTATTTATTCAATATTCCATTTCACGAATGCTCAAAGAGGTCGCTAGCTCAATTTTAATACAAATCTTCCATCTAGAATGAGAAGAGCCGCATGATTTATCAGACGTTCTCGTAGGTTGGGGCTAGGGATGTGTTGTAATGAAGTGAATGAGGACTGCGTTGTAATGAGGCCGACTAGCGGTCTACCTACCGTCAGCTTTCGTGTCTCCTTCATCTTAATGCGCGCGTATCTCGTCACCGACGACCTCATCTCCGTGCACCAGCCAACTAGTGCCCAACACCGTCCCTGCCTTCCCCACCCCGCCCCATCCGTGCCCCGCCCACTTCTGTCCACGTCCCCGGCTTCGTCCCGCAAAACCATCCTACTCACGCCAGCCAACTAGCGTCGCCTGCACCACGCTCCACCGTCGTCGCCTCCCAGCCCCATCCTAAGCACGCTGGCCAACTAGCGCCGCCTCCGCGCCTCGCCCGCCCACCCGCCCGCCGGCGAAGACAACATTCGCGTTTTAACAACGTTTTCCGCTCCATTTCCGTGGCGGCTTCCCGGCGCGAGGAGGAGGATGACGCTGTGTGACGAAGGAGCCCGTGCCCGCCCCCACCGCCCCGCCCGCGCCCGGCCAGATGCGAGCCATCAAGCACCTGGGCTGCCAGCCGGCACGCCGCCGCCGCCGACCGCGAACCGGAATTGCTTTTTCTGACGGACGCCTTATGGGCGCCGACGAAGCTGCCGCCCGCCCATACGCGCCGCTCCTCCGTGCAATTTGACGCTCATTTCACCGGCCCGTCCGTCGCAATCAGCACTTGCCATACTGCGTCAGCAAAAGAGACGAAATAATCTTCTGAAATAAATGAGAGGGAAAACGGTTAAGTCGGGTTCACTGGAAGCCGAGAACACGACATTTAAGGATTCCACACCACTTCTCCGCCCTACATCACTCATTCACTTGACGTTTAAACATTTGTACACATTTGTAAGCAAATATTGTACTTTGAAACATTAACTTTTACATTATAAAGATTGTTTGATCACAGATTATATATATACATATATATATATATATATATATATATATATATATATATATATATATATATATATATATATATATATTGATGTAGGAACTCCTGAACTTGTTCTTAATGATGCCAATTACTCAAATCACTTTTGCTCCTGACATCAGATTGTTTGTTCTAGGTCTCTGACCGTAATCTTCTTGAAGACCACGATTCATCGCGTGCTATTCTAAACATTCTACAAGATGGTATCAGTACCTCAAAAATCAATTACTTAACTCTCGCCGTTTCCTCTCCCGACCCGTCGAAAGTTCGTATACATTTCTAATGAAATAGCAAGTTATTTGAAAGTCAATACAAAATAAATATTTTGTATACATTTATTTAGTTAGTTATTATGTACTACCTCAGACGTCAAAGAGTTTTAAGGTATTTTGATGATAAATGAATAAAAAGTTAGTTTATATTACTTTATTTTTCAATATCTTCTTGATATATTCAATTTATCATCAGCCTGTAGTTTTGTTCTTTCAGTATGTATAACATTATATGGAAAATACTGGAATGAACATTGTATTTGTAGCCCCGAGAATGCAGAAAAGGCTCCAAGCAGCATGAGTGAATACATTTGTTTGTGGAAAAATTATTTCGTCTCACTTTAATTCAATGCGGAATATTGTACGGCTACCTCATTAATAAAATTGTCATTACGACCCTGATTTGAACTGCGTATGTGTACAAGGCCGAGATTTATTAACTAGCTTAGCATGGGACCTCCTGATATTTTCGTGATTAACATGTCTATTTGTACTAAGCAAGTTTATAATAAACAAAATTTTAAAAATAATAATTGCCTGAATTATTCTCGGACCTAGAAAGTTGCATGATATGATAAGTTGACAGATAAAATTGAATAAATCGTTTCATAAGAAAATTATGTTTAATTATCGTAAATTTAAAATATCAAGTCGTGATGATTCATGTTGCAGAAATTCAGAATACTATTTCCCAAAGTTTTACCGTTGTGAGTGGCTTAAAAGGTTTTAGATGATTAATTAAATCTAGAATCTTCTTCTACTGTTCTGAAGGATCCGAAAGAAATGTTCAGCTCCCCAGCAGCAGGCCAAAGCGCTGAATGCCATCTCCTTGCCCCGAATAGGTAGAGCAGAAGGTCTAGGTGAAAGAGGAACACACAGGTGCATAAGTGCGCAGGTCTGATTAGGAAAGTACCAATACTGGTCGTAGTCAAGAACCTTTTCGTAATATTTTCAAATCTTTGCCCTACAGTACTATCTTCCTTCTAATCCTCATCATTAGGAGGCATAGCTCCACGTGCTGCAAGTCTAAAGCAAACTGGAAGCCTTCAATTCTATTTTTTTAATTTTGCGCTTTGTGCTACATGACACTGTCGACAGTGCACCAATAAAATAGTAACAAACAAAAGAAAAAATTGCGAAAAATTGAAAAGTGCACTGATTATAATTTGGCCCATACTTTTAGACGTTTTCTGTTTTTGTCCAAAACAAAGTAAATTGATATAAAATTGTATCTGTGTATTACCGTATTGACTGTTATGCTGATATTCGTTTTTAGGTTGATGTTCGAACATACCGATTCTAGTGGGCAAAAATTCCTCGTAGCGCCAGGCTTTTTTCATTTGATCAATCATTTTGAGAGACATTGCGGAAGAGTTTTATTTGATTTCACTCTCTAGATGTAGCTATACATCTTCCAAAACTTCACATGCTGTGCAAATTTCGTTTAACCACAACACATTTTTATATTCTTTGTAAATAGTATTTTTGTACGAATTTACTTTGTTCGCATACGCTGTTTTAGGGTTGCAAAATGGATGAAACCTAAGTTGACCTGAATCCAAATGAGGAAACGGCATTATTGGACATGCCTTAGGCTGATCAGAACGATAACGTCTTAATTCGATAATGATCAACGAATGCGTAGCAATTATTACAAACTAGATTAAAAAAGATTAAATGTATTCTTTCTCTGTACCCTCTAATATTTGATGTTTAATGGTTCAAATTCATATCATTACGAGTAGCAATACCTAGAAAATTTGGCAGCTGCATGTTCATATCAAATAGATATTAAAAATTCGACGGATTCAATTTCGCACGTCACCATCCTATAATAATGTACGCAGTTTTGCGTATATCTGAAATGTTATGCTGTAAAAACTGAAAATTTTGATAATGAAACTGCACAAGCAGAAGTCACTAACATTAATTTTCAACTGCCACTCATCAACAGTTTCTACACACGCATTTAAGTCCCCGTTACCGACTTCGTCACCGCCAACAACAATACGAGCCACGATTAACTCTAGGTCAATAAAATTGAACCTATTTTACTGATACATGTTCAGATGTAATCCCTGTGGTTCATGCAGAATCATGATATTCACACTGAGAAAGGCAGAGTTATCATCAGCGAGTTTAATTAATTTTCGATTTTTACATTTTTTCTTGACCTGCAGCTTCAAAAATGTAGTTGAACAAAATAGCAAAACTTTTTAAAAGGTAGCACGTACATTACATACAATACTCTCCCCAAACTGCAATAAATTATGTAAAATTAATAGTAAGATTATTTTAAAAATATGATACGATGGTCCAGTCTCTCAGATCTTCAAGTGAAATCTTCAGAATACTCAATAAATTCACAAATCAAAATTCGGTGGTTTTAAACGAATTTTCATTAAAAGCATTTGCTCTTGCCTTTTTCGTCGGTTAATTCACATTTTCGAAGATTTTTATGCACAGATACGTTTCAGATATTTTCAAAACTGCAAATATTAAAACACTTTTGAAAAGGCAACAAAAATTAAATTCAAAATTATCGACTAACTTCTCCTTTGAGAGTTTTCTCAAAATTATTAGAGGATTTTCTATTGCATAATGGAAACTTTCCAAAAAAAAAGCAAGCGTTTTCAGACTCTCAGCATGGACTTAGAAAATAAAAATATACAAAAACTGCAATTTTTCTTTTCTTAATTTGTTGTTCATCCATAGAACAAAATTAAGTATCTATTTGGAATATTTTTATATCTTAAATAGGATGGGCCCTGGACATAAATGTCAGGATGTATGGTTTATTGTTGTGTCATCAATACTAAAAATAGCATTTGTAGTTTGCTTATCGACACAAATAATTTTTCTATAACTCGGAGGAAAATGTCTAGTTTTCAAATGTTGCTAACCTCGGTTTGTGGAAACTTTTATTCATCATTCAACATATTCAAACGTTTAAGATGTTGGAAAGACATTTTGAGCTCGAGAAAACTTGCTATTCCCCACTCACACACTTTACAGATCTGTGACCAAATAAATGAAATGAAATGTTTGAATGGACCGCTCAGTTTCCAGTCAGGCCAGCCACGAGAACGCAGCCACAGGGCGAGACTGGGTGAGGACTGCGGCACCAGTCGGGCACAGAGATGGAGAGCTAAAGCCGACGTGCCGATGTTAGTATGTGATAAGTGGTGTTTTCCGCAGTGAACTGAATAGGGCCCTGGATATTCTCAGTTGGAACTCTGACCCACTAGGTACATTGACATTTTCTATTATTTTGACACTGGTTACGGGCACGTTTCTCTTGTGGTTATACGGAACATTGGTGAAGTGAATGGTACTGATTTGGACCTGGAACATGTTAAATCTTTGTCAGAATTTTTTATCATTATTACAATTTGTGCCTCCTTATTTGCAACATTTCACCACGAAAATATGGAACAAATATATAATGGTGAGCAGCTTCTTTGGGGCTTGGTGCCACATGACAGCTGTGATGTGAGGACACTCGAACTGAATATGAGAATTTAGCTGGTATGCGCAGTAACCGAATAGACGAAATAATAATAAACTATTTGCATTTTCTCTGTCAAAACCGAAATCTTCACTTTTTTAAATTTTTCCTGAGTTGCTGAGTATCTAACCAAACTATAGTCAACCTGCATTTCAGTCCACATTGGAAATTGCTATGTAGATTACTGTTGAAAATATATCACAGCATTATTACACACATCAGGAGGTTCATCATCTAACATCAAGATTGTTAGTAAGTGGATGATCTGTAGAGGTAATAAAATATTTTACAAAAATGTTCGTATGTTTTAGTGTTTTTAAATAAAAACTTCTCCATGCTGTATACATCAATTCGAGCATTGAAATAAAATAATATTTCGCCGACGCACCGACCACTCAACACCCCAGCGCCGTACCTTCCACTCCCCGCGCAATTGCTGCACTGCAACACAGCGAGCACCACCGCGCGGCAAAAAACCGCGATTACGGATGACCGCGAGAAAAAAAGAGATCGTCCCGCTGTCCGAACGGGTAGAATTTTGTCCGAACAGGTGGAAGCTGAACAGTAAAACCCATTTATAAAGAATTAATGAACGTCGGTTTGATGAGAGCACCAATTACCATCAAATATTTTGCTATCCAATAAAAGTAAACTAACGCGGCAGAATACGACAGTTGTAATTTCGTTCACTTTTGCCTTAACTGTAACTCTCCGTGTTAAGCACTGCAGCAACTCGTAATAACACGGCGCAAGCGCGTCCGACGCGATACAGGCGTGTTCGGCGGGTTGGGCTCTGCAAACAGACCTTCGACACGCCCTGATTTAAAAGAACGCTTTTTCTATCGGGGATGAGAAACGGGGACTGTCCTTTTTCATTTCCACGCACCGGAATTTCGCGCTGACCAGAAGTTGTATAGCTACAATTACGCCCGTTAAAAGCCCTCATAATTCGTTTGCAACGTGTCGCCCGTGGAATGTTGCCAGAAATACTTTTATTCCACGTGAAGCGTGGGAGATCGATGTTCAGTCTTCTGGAAAGGTTGGAAAATTCGACATAGCGTAAGAATGATCTCGTTTAATTGGATGTGGTATTTCATTTCTACATTTGAGACAATGATGAAATAAAAACATTTTTTATAAGATATACTAGTAAACTTATTTTTGTCGTATATACAGTGGAATATTTACAGAAGTGAACCTGAAGTACATTATAGTCTAGGTTACACCAAATCAATGATCTGTATTGCCTAAAACGATTTTATATTTTCCCAATTCAGAGCGTCTTTACAATTTAATTCACTGTGAATATTCCAATGAGTGTCACATGAATACGTTATTGATCAATATCTGTCTTTCCTGGAGCAATCCTTCAAGGAACTTGAAATCTACTGCCGTTAAGTTTTTACTTCTCGTATACATACGCATATACGGAGTAGTATACGTAGTATGGAGAAAGTTATGTAATGCTACGGAATATCGATTTCGAGATTTCAACGGAAATACACGTTTGGAGTCCCTAATAGCAAGGTTTTTCAAAACGTCCGTCCGTCCGTCCATCTATCTGTCTATCCATCTGCGAACACTGCTAGCGCCTAAACCATGCGTACGATCTTTTCAAAATTGAAGAAACCCCTGTCCATCTGACTCTAGTTGAAGTTTTGAGATTATGAAAAACCTTCTTTAAACTTTGGGGGTACTTCTACATGGAGCCCCGGAACGTTTTGAAAATTTTTCCAAAAGCTCCAAATTCTTTCTTTAAATTTCTTGTAAGAATAGAGTAAAATACACTTACAAAGTTGCCAGAGGTCCGATTTTCGTGATTAACTGTAATTTTCGAAAATTGGAAAAGTATGGATTGTTTTTGGCGTCTTACTACAACTACAGAAATCGAAAACAGATTCAAATGAAATTTGTTGTCCATAAATAGTTCCTTCATGAACATTATATAGTGTTTTTGAAATTTGTATTTAATGTAATTTTGACTTGTCTCTCCTCAAAATTTTTCTTTAAAAGGCGATTTCAAACATTATTTTATTTAGAGCACAGGGCTTTCAAAAATTCAAATAAAATTTTTAACACTTAATATTTTTTTTAGCTCAAAAATTTCCCCCATTTTCAGAAATTTTAAAACCAATTTTCGTTGATCCCAAAATTTTTTTCCCAAGTTTCCCAATTAGTGTTGTTAAATTTTAAAATGCGTTGGTCATTGTTGGGTTTTTTTTGTTTTTTTAAAAAAACACAAATGAATTTTTTCTATCTCTTTTTGTTAATATGCAATTTCAATGAATTTGTATACGTTATTGCATTGATGAGGGAATTCTTAAATTACCAAAAGACGTTTTGAAAAATCAATAGTTCCCGGAAATAGCTTTAAATTTTTTGATTTACAGTAACACTTTAAAGCATTTTTAAAAATCCTCCAAATTTAATGAAAATTTTATTTAGGACAAGGTTTTAGCCTTCTTTTAAAATTTTTTAAAATATTACGGTTCTACTATTTGAAAAACCAAAAGTTGAGATGGTAGATGAATGATGGTTTTTGTGGTAGAGTAGATGGGGGGGGTGGAATAAATGTCAGGGTTTCCCCAGGGAAAGTGACTGGACCGTTTTTTAACCACAAATTTCCCACGAGTTGAAACAAATTTCGATAAATCAAAATTTCTTAGGACACGGGGGTTTTTCTTTAATCCAGGATGGGCCCTACCTGGGGAAACCGCCCCTTTTATATTATCGAAATACTATGTTCAGCGATTAACTGGTCTTTAGTTTTGTTTTTCCCCTTTTCCAGTTATGCAGTGAATATAAAGAAAATGTGATTTTTTCATTCTACATTTTTTCGTCCGGAAGAGCTGAGAGAAAAGTGTTGTCCTTTTTTTCGTTTACATGTTTTCTGTCTCTACAAATAAGCTTTTTGTTCATGACAGTATGAAATCGTGAGCGCTAAGCATTTGCCTCTGTTTTGATTGAAGTATTTGGTGACCTCACAAATGAATCACAAAACATTTGAAATCGAAAATCAGAAATGACAAAACTTCATTGCCTAAGGGAACTGAAGAAAAATGAAACACATAGTTTTATTAATAAATTAGCAAAACTAAAGCCGAATTTTGAATATTGTAAAAAATCATCTTACCCTCCGTTATTTAGGGGAAAAGGGTAATTAACGGAGATTAGGTTCGCACTGCTAAGGGCCGGCCACTTAGCGCCTGGGCCGTCAGTGAGGCTTCTGCTTCTTCATCGCGGCCCGGAAAAGGGAGGGCCTCGGGCGCGATCAACTCACTCTAGTGAAAGGCGAGTGGAACGCGGACCACTGCAGCACGGCACTGCCGCACACTTGCTTGTGAGCAGACCTGCATGAGACACTGGTGGAAGGATAGCATTCTGACGCGACAACTGATTCTTTTTTTAAAAAGCCCCATATTAGCTCTTCAAGAAGGACGACGGGTCGCGGCCCCCGTGGAAGCGCGCTCCTCCTCTTAGGTGAAGATGACGAATCGTCTCCGGGCAGCGGTCTCTGCAGGCGGGTGACCCCCTCGCGCCGACGTTGCGCCCGCTTCTTTCCAATTCATTACTTCTTTTTGCGCCACTTCGAGGCAGCTCGCTTTTCCAAACCCGCGTCGCTCTTTCCGCCCGCCCCCCGCCCCCCCGCCCCGCGCCGCACCGCGCCGCGCCCTCGCCCCAGGGCTCCGGCTTTTATCGCGTCGCGTCGCGTCGTGTCGCGTCGGCTCGCGCCCGTCGCGCGGCCCGCGCCCAGAGATGACGGGGGCGGCGTCGGGCGGCCACCCACTCAGGCGGCAAAATTCAGTTCCAACTCCCGAAATTTCCCGTCTTTTCTGCCTAATAACCTTCTATAATTTTCCAACAACAAAAAGTTTTTGTTGAGTGATTAGCGTGTTTATAAACATTTTCAAGCGACGAAGTTCTAGTGGGGATTTTTTAGTTGACGGGGAGACGCAGCAAGAGATGGTCAAATTTCCAGGTTAAAATAAGGAAAATTCTAATTGCACGTTTATTTTACTATATCAATTTAATGAAAAGTAATGGTCTATAAGGAAAACTGAAACAATATATACGTTTTTTAAGTTTTAAATTTGAATTTTTTTGTTAAAAAAATGGCGATCTCGCGCCCAGCGTTATGCAATGACGTTACTTTTAACACATTCCATGTACGGCGTAATGAAATCCCACTTTTTAATCGGTTTTAAGAGGTTTGTGGACTTCCTGTGCCGTTTTTCCCCAAAGATTCCATTCGCGAAGGCGTCACGCCGCAGCCTGCGACGGGTCCCACCGCAGCGCTGCGGTGCAGGTCGTGGGCCGGGCGCGGCTGGTGCGGAGCGCCTGGCGTCGGGGAGAGGCAGAGGCCGGAGGGGACGCAGAAAGAGCCAGTATGGATGGGAGGTGCCGGATTTTGGGAGGGTCACTTTTGGTGAAGCGGGGGGGGGAAGGCGTGGGAGAGGAAAGAAGAGGCCGGAAGGACGGGGAAGGGCGGGAGGAAATGATGGGGTTCGACATCATTCGATAGCAAAGACGAAGGGACGGGGGGAAGGTGAGCGCTGGGTGAAAGCCGCTAAACGAAACAAACTGCGTGGCAGTTAGGGCAAGAACAGTTTCACATCCAAAATATTCTAACACATCGTAATTCCGTTGGTCTATGGCCCTTTTAAAGTATTTGGAAGGAAAATGTGAAAAAGTTATAATAATGAACGAGTTTGACATTACCTCCAGTGAAAACAATCCTGATCAACAGTAACGAAATAGTTTTCAAAAGGGCCCCGCACATCCTCCGGGAACAAAATAAACACTTGTATAACATGGCAATACATTAAATATTTCATCAGCATTATAAACGATCTTTCGGTGCAATAAATCGTTCATAAAGGGCTTTTTATGGCACACATGGCTTTTTATGGCACAGCCGTCCTACTCTGACAACCCCCTGAACATGTCCTCTTCCTTCCGCCTGTCACCCTCGCCGTCCTCCCGTCCGTCCTCATCGTCCAAAGAAACTTGCAACAACGTGTCGCAAACATAGAGACAATTCATGATACAATAGTATCGAAAACGTTTCCGTTCCATAACACACACATGAGTAGAAATATTTAACGGCAGTGACCTCTTCCTTGAAGCCTTGGTCACATATCAGCTGTATCGCAAATAGAAGCTCTGAAAAAGGATTCAGTTGGATGGGAGAGAGAATATGCGAATAACAGTATAAAATTTGCAGTTTCAGACAAAATCAAAGCATTTTCGGCTTTTTTTCTGAAAAAATTCTCCCCTAACAAGTAATTTTGAAAAAACCACTGATTTCGTAAATCAACAAAACAATGTAATGGTAAAATTACTAGATTAATTAAGAGATTTTGGGAGTCGAGCAGCGACAACAAAATGTTGCCCCAAAGGCTTTTTTCTCGACAGCTTACACACTTATCTGACTCAGGGAATTCTCTTTTTGGAAGTTAGGCAAAAAAATCACTGCATTTATAAACTGATTTAATGACGTAAAATAAATGGTAAAAAAGTAAATTTGAATAATGAACAAAATTTAAAACATTCAGATATATTATATAATGTTGATTATATATACTAATATGTGACCTTTTAATGCATAATCAAAACATAGGCTGAATTTTACGTAATTTCATTTAAATAAATAACATGACATTTCCAACACATTATAATTTTATAATTTGAAAAATATATTTTTACACCCAAAAATCACCACAAAGGAAAAAGAAGTTTCTCACGTGATTGATTTTAAATTAACATTAATTTACGCTAAGTCAAAATACATTGATTCAAGATGAAAGAAGAGTGCGTGGGAATCATTCAAAATTGATTTGAGCAAAATTCCATTGTTGCATTACAATGAATAAACGAGGTCTAACAACGCTAACCGTTAACACTTGAATGGTGGCGGACGTATCTAAGACACTGAACATTTACGAAATATTAAATAATTTACTAGAACGTTGACATATTACCCAAATTCTATGAAAAAGCTACATACAAATGTTTTTTCTGCCTTTAAACAAATATAGTGAAATAAATGTGAGAAGATTTTGTTTTCTTGGCTCAGTATGTGCTGGGATGATCGATTGATTTTTCGTGTTTCCGGGCGCGTCAACTGCTTGACGAGTCCCGTCGGTAGTGCATTTTTGCCCGGAGATGGCGGTGATCTTCTCCCGCGGGATGGTGAGATCCGGCGCCGACGTATCGTAGGCCCCCGGCGTCAGTAGTGGGTTTCTAACCAGGACTCTCCACCAGCGGGGGACCGCCCCAACCGGGACAAGCTCAAACTCCCGACCGATCTCCCGGAATATGTAATTTTAGTGCATGTTAGTGAAGTGTGTGTGTGTGTGTGTGTGTGTGTGTGTGTGGTGTGTAAGGGGACAGGATAGGACAGGAAGAGGAAGGACAGATTGCGCGCGGTCCGTGGTTGTTTAGGGGGATACTGCCCGGCATTCGCCTGGTGTTGATAGGAGAAACCAAAGGAAACTACCAATCAGAGCAGCTGGGTTTAAAATTTTCCTCAGACAGCGACTGAATTTGACCCAGCTGGAAGCGGTGTCGCAAATCCTGCCGCCGTCAGGACTCGGAACCAGAACCTCCCGTCAGAAGCGCTGCATTGACATCCGTTGATGCACTGAGCTACCGCCGTGTGGGGTTGGCACTTGTTATAGTTGATTACGAATATTAAATAAGAAATTTGACAAAATTGTTTAAACATCTGGGGCCTCTATTCTGAATGCGTTTCAATGTCAAAAATCAGATGAATATCTCATAAAATTTTTTGGAAAGTGATACACCCACTGGACAGAATTTTCCAGAATTTTCGCAATTTGTGTTTTTGTTTCTTTGATGTTTAAGAGATAACAACATTTCACGCTTCCCTTTGATGACTCCATTGAACCTCAGCCCTCTCGGATTCCCAAAATAGTCTCCTCCGTGTTCTTATTACTGTCGACAGATTTTCTCTCAATCTTTATTTCATTTCTGGTTTCATTAAGGACAAAGCAAGATCCTTACGAAATTCCCTTTTGGGGATTCCCCTGAAGTACTCCACTGAAGACTTTGCCTAACATTTGAGCATCGATTGCAGCGATAGGTATGATGTCAGCTTAGTCAAAATGAAACGCAGGGTGCGTAGATTACTATTTAATCCGTAAATTTTTTTACGGCGCTTATGACTAGTAGCAGTTATTACTGTAGAATTGGATAATATAATTCGATAGCTGATGCCTTCTGGAAGGTACTGAAGTCTGGGCTAGACGTTTGTCAACCCCGCTGTAAAATGAATATACGACGATTACAATAGTAATCCACGCGACATTGAAATTAACTTTGTATATTAGTTTGATAAACGTGTTTTGTCAACAATTTACAAGGGAAAAAAAAATGAATATCCATGTAATATTCAAAGGCAGTTTCCCTTTAAGTAAAATATACCAATTTTACAAAATGTAAGCATTCGAATTTTATCAACATGCATTACGTTGTTTTTGTTCAGCCCCAAAGTATTCATTTTCAAAGCAATATTATTCTCCAGGACACTAGAAGGACGTTTCTCCTTCACCCACCGACATCTTGACTTCCATCCCACAAAAGTTGTTTCAGCCCCAATGAAATTGCTATTTTATTGCAATATTATTATTCATGTGCAGCCCCTCCCAGACAAGTTTCTCCCAAAAAAATTGATAGTCAACGGCACAAAAAACCACTTATTCATACCAAGTGACCATGTCACGTCCATATGTCAGTAAAGACGAATCATTTTTGGCAACCATCTTCCCCCGCCCGGCATGTATGTATGTACGTATGTATGTATGATGTGTCCTGCGTCGTCTAAGTACACCACATGACCAGCTTTACCCGGCGAAGAGCACCCGGGCAGCATTGGCAGCGATCGTTGAGAAGGGAAGAGGTTGAAGGCAGGCGGCGATGGCCGTAGACGACATTGCTTGCGTTGCCACCGCGGAGTTGTCCAGCAGTGTGTTCTGGGAGAGCACTCTGTAAATTATACAGTTGTATAATAGTACAGTGAATAGGTACAGATCACTAGGGAAACCCGTCATTGAAATATTAATGCAGTTTGCGTAAACTGCTAAGAAGATTGCAGAGCCAACAGTGGATGGTGTAAGAGAGGGGGAGAAAAGATTGAGGAAGGACAATTGGGGCAGTCCGTGACCCATTGAAAGGAACAGCTCCGGCATTTACCTGGTGCGGATAGGAGAAACCTCGGACAAGTACCAAGAGGCAGTCGTCCATAGACTTTCTGCAGGAGGGCTGAAAATTGACAATCAGAACTCGAACAATAGGTCGTTTCGCTTAGAATTTCCGCGGACCAGCTCAGTGCGGGCGAAAAGGGGTGGAGGAGGGGAGCGTGGGCGGACGGGCAGGGGGCGAGCACTCCGATCGAGACAACAGAGAAGTGCGTAAAGGGGCGGCCGGAAGTCCGCCAGGTCGATCCAGGAGCAGGGGGGGCTCTTGGACCGCCCGTCACTGAGCAAAGACTGTGCGTGGGCCGGCTTCTTTTTTCTCTTGGCGCTGGCAGAGAATACCTGACGGACGCCGTATCTTTGCTTCCGCGAAAAGTTCCCAACTGGGACAAATACGTCACTCGCGAAATTTTTAAAAAAGGATATTCATGCAGAGTCAGGTGTCACTGTCCGTCAGGACATTGCTGATTTCTCGATGAAGGTTCCATTGTTCATGCAATTTTATAGATTTGAAAAAAACGTTCGACCTCGTTCCCATGAAAAATTTATACAAAATTAAGTTTAACGTACGAAGAATTTCTCTTGTATTCGAGAATCTCTCAGCTCGGTACTCAACCGGTGCGAATCGGTCAAATTTTCTTCGAGGCGGAAGAAACGTCGGTCCCAAAGGAAGTGCCTAGGTCCGTTGTTATTTATAGTATATTAATGATATTTGGCAGGGAATTCAATCAAAAATACGTCTTTTGCAGATGATTGTATAATTTATCGGGGAAAATTTAAAAACACAAGGATCAGAAATATTGCAGGTTGATTTAGATAAACTAGAAACATGGGCTATCACAACTGAAATGAATTAATCGCAAGTGCAAGCTTATTAGATTCGCTTCTAGAAAGACAGACGATATCATATATAAATTAGGGAAAACAGATATTCGAGGGGTAAATGCCTATTTGGAAATTGTAAATTTAAAAGAGGATCTGAGTTGGACAGAACACGTAAATTATGTAGTGAAAAAGGCGTGGAAGGCATTACACTTTGTAATTAGGGAAACAGAAAGGAAATGGAAAATCAGGAATTAGGTACACGTCTCTAGTAGTCCGATATTGGGAAATTGGCCCATATGTGGAACCTATCGTTGGGCAAATAAAATCTTCTCGGAAAGACACAAATATGCTGCAAAGGAAAGGACGGAAAGATTGCGCCGGTCCGTGGCCTGTTTTTTAGCGTATGCACCGGATTCACCTTGGGTTTAATGGAGAACCACGGGAAAAAAAAGATCAAAAGCCGACGCCAGGGGTTTTCGGAAGAGACTGAATTCGACCGGACTTTTAAAAGGTTACCCCCGGTAGGTGAGCGGTCTGACCACTACACCAAATGTCATTCTTTTTCATCATCATTGAGCTTAACAACATCATTCATCCATCATCCGATGTCCTCCCTCCAGGTTCATCTCTGCCCTTTTACCTCCGACCACTGCCCAGTACTTCAGTGCCGATCCACAGAATCAAAGGGCCTGTCATCACAGCCCCCGACAGGGCCGAGATGGATGTCAGGTGGTGGGCAGGGGGGGACGGAGACCGATTCCCCCAGGGTTCAGGCAGACTGAATAGACCACACTCTAACCTAGGTGGAGGAGGTCAACGAAATGTTATTTTACATGGTGATAAAGTCGGTTTGGAAAGTCTAATCACCACAGCACAAAACACTACAGCATGCTTGACGGACTCGGGCCCCAGCGTTTGGAAATGCATTGGATCTAGCGAGTGCTTTTGTCCCTTGGCGACCTCGGCCCTGTCTCCCTCGTTTTTTACACCCAAACGGCTCCGCCCTTGGGCCGGCACGCAAATGTGTGGGGCCCCGCTCCGTTTAAAATTTTCCGCGCCATCACCGCGGGCATTCCGTCAACGCTCCCCCCGCCCCCCCCCCGGCGGCGCCCGTCAGGCCGGTGGGGCTGCGATAACGAGTCCCAAAGGGCGCCCCAAAAAATTCGGGCCCTGGTCCCCCTTGGCCGCGCGCCCCCCCTGCCCCCCCCCCCGCCTCTCAAACCAAAGCATTGAGGGACCCGTTTTGGCGCGAGGCGCAGGCATAAAAAATTAAAAGGTTTTGGCACAGACCGCGCCCCCGCCCCCCCGCCCCCCCCCGGCGGAAGGGCCGGCGGGGGGGCCGTCGCCGAGGGGAAAGTAAAGGGGGGGAAAGGACGGGGACGGACCCCCCAAAGACGAGGACGGGGCAGCGATGGGACGCTTAAGGAGTCACAGATACGAGTTTCCCTTTAAAAACTGCAATTATTATCAAGGGAGAATCGATGGTATCGATGAAGGTATTTCAATACTAAAATTGGGTTGTTAAACGAAAATAAAGTTTAATTTAACATATTTTCAAATTAAATGCAAAATTACGCGATTTTCCAGGCTGAAAAGTCACTTTTTTTTCAAATATATTCAAAAATTAAATAATATAAAATATAATATGGGTAACCCTCCCGTTTAACCTGTGAGAATTTGGAAGGGCCTTCTGATGTCATCATTTTTTGGGGTGGTTTTTGTAAAAACCTGAATAAATGAAGCCAACTGACTCAAAAATTAAAGCAACCATCCTTTTGAATTTCTCCCCCCAAAAGGGGCACCGCCCCAGCCGGACAAGTCAAACTCCCCCGGTCCCCCGAATATGTAGTTAGTCAGTAGTGTGAGGTGTGGGGAAAAAGAGGGGACGGGAAGGGGGAAAACGGGGTCCGTGGCCCGTTTGGTGAGACGTTCGACTTGCCTGGGGGAGGGAGGCCCCGGAAAACTACCGATCAGAGCACCCGGCCGCTAAATTTTCCTTTTCCAGACGCGATGAATCGACCGGCGGCGTTCAAAAACCAGCCGGTTTGGACTCTTTCCCCGACCCCCCGGTCAGAGGCGCTGCAGGGGGATCAGTTTCACGAGCTACCGCCCAGATGCATCCGACGTTGATAAACCCGATCAATGGGTCCCCAGAAAAATCGTCTTTTTTGTTTTCAAACGAATTTTGACCGGTATGATTGCAAGTGGGACCTCAAAAAGTCCCCCAATTTTGGGTTTTTTTCCGCTCCCGCGACCGATGATATAGATCAGACTTTTTAAAAGACGCGCTGGGTTTAGGGAAAACCGCGGGGCACAAAAAAGGCCCGGGGATCGTTAGTCACCCCCTTTGGAATTAAGTTCGGGCAATTTTAACCCCCAGTGACCGACATGGGACCACTGGGGGGTACCCCTGCAGTTTGGCCCAAATTTTTGTTTAACCCCTCTTTTAGTTTGGGGGGAAAATTCCCCCATCATGCGTTTTTTGATAGCAGTTTATTCTGATCCCCTTTAATTTATTACTATAAGCCCGTTGGGGAAAAATTACTGGTGGGAGACCCCATCCTCTTTGCCGGATGAGTTGTAGATAGATAGATAGGGTTTTTATTTAGCCTTTATTTGTTATAAAAAAATATATATTTACATGGTATTTATATCTATATGATACTTATCAACATTTACAAAATAAATTTTTTCTATTTTTTATATTTTATAGTTTTTCTTTTAAAATTTTAATTTGTTCAAATTTTTTAAAATTGAATATAAAATTAAAACCCCTTTGTAAAATAGTCTTTTTTTTTGCCTGTGCAGTTTTACTAAAATTAAAACTAAATGTCTTGTTTTTTCCCTTTTTTTTATTTTTTCTTTTTTTGTGTATAAATTTCCGTTATATGTTTTTTAATTAATTTAAAAAAAAAAAAAGGTTTTGTAATGAATTCTTTTTTATTGGCATAAATTGCGGGCAATGTCTAGGGAGAGCAACATTGATTGAATTGTAATACTGAAAAAAGGAATCGCACTTCCATGAGATGATTAAGGTTTACTTCGACCTTTAAAGAAGGTGAAATACAGACAAAAACACGGCAGGCAATGGAGCAGTCTTTTTTATTTGTTTATTTATTTATTTATATAAAAATTCCACGGAAATTTTCACTGGATATCTTTTTTTTCCTTGAATGTTTTTTCAACAGGCAAGTTTCAAATGTCGATTCTTAGCGTGATAGACTTTGTTGATAATTGGTTTCCCAACTAGGGACGATATTTTGAGAAGATTTAGATTACTTTTTGGGGGCCCGGAAGAAAAAAATGCTTTGTTAAAAAATTTTAAGAGAACTGCAAAAAATTTTAAAAATTTCCTTAAGTCATGACTGAAAATTACGGAAT
Source organism: Teleogryllus oceanicus (assembly GCA_964035755.1). NCBI lineage: Eukaryota > Metazoa > Arthropoda > Insecta > Orthoptera > Gryllidae > Teleogryllus > Teleogryllus oceanicus. Next base: position 25,533 of record CAXIVR010001627.1, read on the forward strand.
ACATCTTTTTATATTAAATTGAATTATTAAAAAGAGAAATAAAAGGTTAAAGAAGAAAAAATTTTAATTAGATATATCCGACCATCAATAAAAAGATACGCAACAAAAACAGTGTTTTTTCATTTAAATTTAACTAAAACCACTGAGTTAAAAAAAAACGATTATATTTTTTTTTCTAAACTTTTTTCCCTTGAAAAACATCTCGGGTGAAGATGTATACCATGGGTTTGGAATAATATATTTTCAGAAAGAATTAAAATAATTTATTTTAATACATGTTTCCAGTGAAATTGTTCCGTTGTTTGGTCAACAGCTCCAGGGTCCAAGATAATAGTCGGAAAAAAACGATACATCTAGTTCAATAAAAAACAACACATCAACTAAAAGGGGGAAAACGATCCCACCTTTTACGTTATTCTGAAAAAAGCAATTTATCGCTGAGACTACATAAACGCGCGTTTTTTGGGGGAAATAAAAATACAAGGGGAATGAAGAACGTCGGGGGAAGGTAGAAGAAAACGGGGTGGAGCCCGCGCAGCGCTGGGCCCGCAAAGCGGGCGCGTCGGCCCGCCCCGCCCCACCGCCGGCTGCGCCCGAGTGGTTTTGGCCGCCGACCCCCAAAAAAGGGTGAACGACTTTGGGGGGACCACGCCCACCGCGCCCGGCACTTGCGGACGCCCCCCCCGCCGCCCCCCCCCCGCCCCCCCCCTCGCCCCGGCCCGGGCCCTTCCGCGCAGCGGCGAGGCCGAATCCGATGGCAAGATAAGGTGGAAATGCTAAAGGAGATGCCCGGGATTCGGACGAATGACGGGGAATACTGTGATGGGTTTATGATTGACGTCGATGCGGTGTTTTGGGACAATTTGATGATGATAAAAATTAATACAATAAAAATAAAAATTTTCCAAAATTGTCCATTATTGGGATCCCAAAAAGCACTTCACCAACCACCTCCCACAAATTTCCCGGAATGAGCGTATCTTTCGAGGGGGGTCTTTGGGGGCCCATTCTTTCGTGTTCGCCTTTCCCTCTTGCTAAGTATTTTTCGTTGTATGATTTTTGGGACTGTAATTTTTCGTCAACTTTCAAAATCCTTCACATTTGAACCCTGGCCCGGGTTGTACTTTGAACCCGGGCCCGACAATTGCCCGGTTGAAAATGTGCCCTGCACCTGATTTTTGAAGAAAAATGAATTTATTACCGTCAAAAATTGGGCGGTTTTTAAATAGAGGCCTTTAAGGCGTACCAAAAAGCGTCAAACGCCCGTAGTAACTCCGTTCGAAAGCAGAGATGTAAAAAAACGGCTCTACGCTTGCCGCCTCATTAAAAGGTTTGGGGAAAAGGGGTTTGGAACTTACAAAGTGGGTAAAAAAACAATTCGCTGTTTGCGTGGATTTGTCTTTTTTGCTTTTTTTTGTACACATCCTCATTGATTACTGAAAGGGGGGCCCCGGAAGGTCAATCCCGTTGCAGGGTTTTATCGCGGGGGGCAGATTTTTTGATTGATGCCAAAACGGCCAACCTTCTCGTCGGTTGAGAAGGGCTTTCCCAGGATTTTTAAAACGGGGCCCGGGGGGGTGTAATTGAGGTGAGTGCGGAAGGAAATCACGGGGGTGGGGGCCTGTTCGCTTCCCTTGGGGTTTATGAGAACAGAAAATGACATCAGGGGCGCAGGCCCAAAATTTTCCGCAATCAGCGGTTTTTGGTTTGCTGTAATTGGTTTAAACCGATTGTCCTTTAATGTCCAGCTGAAAAAAAGGGGAACGTCATCCAATCGGGGGGCAAAAAAATGAAGTCAACGCAACTCGGGTTGGGACGTCTCCTTTTTCACCATTGAGACGTCTTCCTTCCCACCGCCGGGCGCTGCCCCGCCCTGCGCCGCCAACACAGACTCCCCGCGCCCGCCCCCCCCCCCGCCGGGGGCCAGGCCCCAGGGGGGGCAAAGCGCGGAGGCGGAGAAAAGGGGGGACGATGAGGTCTGGGCCGGGGAAGCCCGGGGGAACGAGACCCAAAACCCCTTTTTCAGGCACCCCCCACGGGGGGGGAAAAAGGGGGGGGGGGGGGGGGGGCGGGGGGGGGCCTGACCTTTTTTCCCCCGTTGGCCCGGGGGCCGCCCAAAGTTTTAACCCCCGGAAGCACTGGGGATGCGCGTACCGGACTGGCGGGAAACCGATTAACCCCAAAAACAAAGGGTGTCTCAGACGCCCAGATGTTCTTTTTTTTTTTTATAGTTCTATAATTTTAGGAAACTAAAAATTTTTGATATTTTATGATGACTTTTTGTAAAAAAAATTTGTTATCCAGGTTTGTTTAGAGTTTTAAGCGTTTATAGGGGGAAAAATTACTTTTCACTGGGAAAAATGACCATTAAATACAGTTTAGAATATATTTTCATTTGAGGGAAACGAAGTTTTCTTGAAATTTGAACTTTTATTAATTCACCAGCATCAAAAAAACCTATAAAATCATTTTGGGGGCAATTTTTTTCTTTTTATTTAGAGTCAAATTAGGTGGGCGTTAAAAATTAAAAAAATTTTATATCAGTACTAATATATTCTTTGTTCCCTTATTCTATTTTTAAAATATGACAGTCAGGGAAAACTAAGATTATTGTGTACAGTAAATGTGTATTTCCACGGCGAAAAAACAAAACCAAAAGGAAACCAAATCGCTTTTTAAGAAGAGCTCAACACCCAATGGCTGTCACCGGGTTATTTTTGCACAGACATATCTAGCCAAAAGGGGGTTTGCGGGAAAAAGAAAAAAAAGGGGGAAAGTGGGAGATGAATATAATTTAAAAAAAGGAAAGGGTTTTGAAAGATAGTTTTAATTTTTTTTTTTAAAAAAAAAAAAAAAAAAAAATTTAAAGTTTTTTTGTTTTTTTTAATTAAAAACTTTTTTTGTTTATTCTGTTTTTTAAACAATACGAAAAATTTTGATTTTTAACACTATTCTTCTCTTAACCCTCAGTCCCAAGACGGCCACAGTTCATGCAGTCACAGTTCGATGCCCGGTCCGTTCCCTCACCGACCACGTGATGCCACCCGATTTCCCCCACCAAAAAATCCTCACTTATTCACCGCGATGCACACACTTCCGTTCATTTTCCCCTGGGACAAACCACTCGCGATCGCCGGGCCCCCACGTATTTAACTGTCAGGGTCCGAACCTTACGGACACCGCGCACGTTCTGGGAAAATCCGCCGGCAGGGGATGAAAACCCCATTAAGGGAGCTCGGGGGGGCCGAATAACCAATACTGTTACAAAATAATCTATTAATAAAAAATAATAATAAGAGGATTGTCCCAATATTCATTTTATATTTTGCTTGAAAAAGCATCCAGATTTGAATTTTGCATCCAAAATTATAAATTTCGTAAAATTTAACCTACAAAAAGCAGTTCCCAAACCCCCTCCCCGGGGAATGATTTAAACGCGAAGAGAAGAAGGAAGCGCGCGCTTTTAGGGAAAAATCGCAGGCGATTTCGTCTCAGCAAAGAACGTTTTCCCGCGTGGACCCGGAAAAAACGGGAGGCGTGGGCGGGGCTCCACCATGACAAAAAAATATCTTTTTGCCCCCCTGACAACTATCCCGGACAACGCCCTGCACGGGCCCTAATTTCTTTTTCGGGAGCCGGACAGGTTAAAGACAGTTTTTGGGGTTTCAGGGAGATGACTTTCTCAACGACGGATGAGTATCGACGGGGTCCCGGTTCAGTCCGGGAAAACGCAAGGTTATCGACATCCTTTCAGCTAGGTTTAATTAGTCGCTGTTGGGGGGGATTCTGAGGTAGCTGCTCTAATATTTGTGGGTTTCTCCCAAAACCCAAGCAATGCGGGTAGATCAACAAACGTGCCAGGATCGCGCCGAAATTTTTTCCTCTTTTTTGTCCCATCCCCACCCCTTCAAAGAAAGCTTAAATACCGAGAACATGCCGGAAGAGCGGTCGGGGGCTTTGAACATGTCCGGGGGAAGGGGGCCCCGTTTGGGGGGAGAAACTGTTTTAGGCCCACGGATGGGGGCGGGTCTTGCCATCCAGTGGGGTCACCGCCACCTGTCAAAAAACTACACAGGGGGGATTAATTGACGCGCCCGCAAACACAAACCCCCATCCAACCCCAAACCCCGTCCACCGGGTTTTTCGTTTTTTTGCCCCTTCCCAACCGATAAACGAGCGGGGGAACGATGGGTGAATCATTTTTTTTAAGTAGTCATGTTTACGGGGGGGCCCTGGGGTGGCGGGGCAGGCAAGGGGCATCGGGGGGTTTTTTTTAAGCGGAATACGAACCTTTTAAGCCCATCATCCGAAAATTTTATTTAGGGAGTAAGATTCGACAACGAAGTTCTACAATGAAAAAAAGAGGAATTTCAATATCCGGTTTTTTTAGATTTGAAAATTTTAAATTAAAATACCAATTGGGGTTTTGTATTTATTTTTGTTAAATGAAAAAAAAACTTAAGGGGACATAACCAAATTTAAATTGGGGTATATTATAAAATTGAAATGGGGGATGAGGATTGAAGATACGTGAGTTCCCGAGAAATAGTTGTGGGAAGAGACAAAAAAGGGGGAAGATCGCCAGGGGCCAAGGAGGCCGGGGGGGGGGGGGCGGGGGGGGGGCTGATGGTCCTCGGGAGCGACTGCTGGCTGCCCATTGGGTTCCACATTCGCGAGCGGAGCGGGGGTCTGTTTCCCAGCCGCCAGCCCGCCCGCTCCGCTCCCTTTAAATGCCCGCGGCGGTTTGCGCGTTGGCCCGGGCGCCCCACCTCACTCTTCCCTGCGCCCCATGAGCCTCCCCGGCACACACCGTTTGGTGGGATCGGTCCCTACTGGATTTCATCGCTAACACAGCAACACCGACTTGCACCTCATTATCCTCGTTCCTTAGAAAATTGCTTCACTCATTTAATAGATATCGTTCTCGAAAGCGCATCATGTGGTGAGCTACAATCTTTTCCCTCAATTCAAATGCATGGTCACTGCGTGAACGATAATTTGAATTATATTGACTTTGTAAGAGAAACGAGTATTGTGATCGAAAGTTAAGATATGGGACTTGGCTGCAATATGGTGCAACTCAGAACGTATGGAAGCAGTTATGAACATGTTTTAAAACTTTTTATTATATCTACAGTAAGCCGAACTCATATAAAAGCAGGGCCCGATAAATACTTAATATCAGTTATAAGTGAGATATTTGAAGTACTAAAACATTTTAAATGATTTATTCTTTAAACAAAAGAAATCGTGAATAGAACAAAATTTAAAAAGTCATTTAAGAACGACACTTTTAATAAAAGTTAAAGTAATATTTCAAAATATTGTCAGACTCTTTTGGATTGGGTTTTTAGGCTGGATTGGGAGCGACACGCACACCAAAAAGTCTTCGCCGCCGCCGCCGCCGCCGCCGCCGCCCGCCGGGCCCCTGCGCGCCGAAAAAAATACTCTCATTAAGCCACATTTTCTTTATTTAGCCGCACCGTTTGGGAGCCGCGAGAGGAGAGCTCGCCGCTGGGGGGCTGGAGTGCACAGCGGCGCCCCTTTTCCCAAAAACTCTACGTTTGTTAACGATAATTAAATCAAGCAAGGAAAAGCTCTGATCAGTATGTTTCATACTTTCGTATTCATATTTTAAAATAAATGTCCTCACATATGTTTTCAAAGACTTGGAAACTGTCGAAAGGGAGTTTCATTACATTTCATCCCTTCACGTCACATCATGTTACAGCATTACACCAACGATTGTCGGTAATCAATTGAAATGTTGTGGCGAAGACAGCTTTCATGTGTTCTATTGCAATATATGAGAATGATCTCAGTTCTTTCGGAAATGATGGAAATAATAAGACCTTATCTTTTACAATCGCATTGGTAAGGCAGGAATTTGCAGCAGTGTCCATGTACATGGAGATCTAAGCTGGGGGAAAGTTCAAAAGAAGCCATTTACCTTTTTCATCACGTTGGGATGGGAGGGTCCTCTCATAAACATTATTCGCCCCACCCCACCTGTTGGAGAAATATTGTCTCCTTGCCAGCATACAATTAATCCATATTAGATATATTTATGATTTCCATTCTGAAGTGTTAATGAAGAATTCAAACAACAGAAAGTAAACAAAACAGAGACATCATTAGATTTATTTAGTTTTTTTCCCAAACGAAAGTGGTATTGTGTCCATCCATTCTTAGTCAGTAACATCCGGAAATTTTGATCCCCCCTTTGGGAAAAAATTAGCGATTCCCATCCGGGACAATAAACCGCTTCCTCAGCTATGTCCAACTCAGTGTTACACCATTGCATCGCATTATTTTGTAAATAATTTTCTAAAATTATTCTCTAATTTACTGTTCCTTATCTAATCAGAACGTAAGGTAAAATATAGTTACTGATATATGTTATCTACAGTTGTTACGTATTAAATATAATCAAAGTGTTTATTTTAAACTCATTACGTCAAGTACATTTGAATTATAGAACTTGTTATGCATGAAATTTAGAAACTTCTCTTGTTTACGGAGTCAATTAACAAGTCTTCCAGTACGGTGAGAAATTTTCTATCAAATATAAATATAAATATATATAATCTTTTAAATATATATAAATATATATATATATCATATATAAATTTAAAAATTCGAATAATAAAAAACGACTATATGTGCTTGGGAAATCTCAAAGTTGTTGGGGGTGCATTTTGCAACTCACCCCAATATGCATGCAACCGACGCGTGCCGGGACAATGCTCAAGATCTACTCAATAGTCATCGAGCGGCCGTCCAACACGTCCTTGTCCTGCTAAAAAAACAGCGTCGAACGCCGATGGCGCTCCTCGTCGCCTGATGCATTATGCGTCGACAACAATTTGGGAAACCAGCCACCTCAAAGAATGCTGGGATCCCCCGATGGGCCAGCCCGAGCGGAGCCGAATGCGCGATGGCAGCTTTGAGATGCGCGAGGCTGATTACTGGGGGCTGATTGCTCGGGGCTGATTGCAGTTTACGTGTTGCAGCGCTGTTCGAAACTCCCCCCGCACGCACACGCACGCACACACAAAACAACACTTATTGAAAGAGTTGTTGTCTGTGTTCGGAAAAGTTATCTTTGTAAGTTTCAAATCGGTTCTTTTGGCCCGAATTTATTGTTTCTATCGATATAACGAAAACGAAAGTTCACATAAAGATCACATCATCATCAAATTACAAGTACATTTCGATGGAGATAAACGTTTTATTTAGATGTCAACTTTCCAATTATCATCGAGTTTTATTTGTATAAAAGTCATAAAAAGCCCCAATACAAATTCAATCCTTGTCACTTGTGGAAAAAGAAGGGACACCCAATCGCGAGTTGCGTTCCGACTTAATTTTGGTTTCGTCCGATTGATGACATTTCACCCTCTCTTTTCAGCTAGTGACATTAAAGGGGACAATCGGTTTCAATCGAATTGGCTAAAAATTCTAAATCCTCCTGGTCAGTGTCAGGCATAATTTTAAAGATATGCCAAGAATATTCGATTTTTTTAAATTGCCGCAGAAGTGTTTGTTTACATATTAATACAATATTTTTAATTATTTCCTTAACTAACTCTAGGTAATTTATTTTGATATTGTACTCAAATCCTTTTTCTCTCTGCAGGACTATTAATGCCATAGTTTACAATCAAAATCTATAGCCGTAAGACACATTGAAAATATTTATACACATTACTGAACAAAGGCTGTACTATATAACTATAAATTAAATTATAAACTAATTTACTAAGCAAATGACAGCTCATAGTACATACGATCTGAATAATGTTTCCGACCATTCTCCCCATAGAGTACGCATCTTCCCAACAATTAAGGCGAATTGGGTTGTCTAGTCCTCAGTAAACAAGCGTGGTTCGCAAAGCTGAACCACACATACTTTAGCTATTCTGAATTGAACGACAGTAAGTTTCTTTTGTCAGAGATTCAGGCATTCTCGCTGAAAGCGGTCATAATGACGCCGAAACGTTGACAACCTTTGCTTAGCACGCTGACAACATGCTCCATACTCCCGAACTCGAAGCTGCACACAGCAAATTTACTCCAAACAATTTTGGGAATCGTTTCACTGTCAAAAATTTTACAGGTATCACTGTTGTAAACAGTTTTCCTGAGTGCTTATAATGCTGATGCACTTTTTATATTCACAATGCCAAGATAAGCTAAAGAGACGTATTCGAAGACATAGAAGTGGCATCATCAAAAGATGCAAGCACACGACGGACTAGATTCTTTTCCATTAAAAGAAAAAAGTTCCCAACGAAAAATATCACGAGCAAAACAAAGATGCATAAAAGCTGCAAGCTTCATCCGCCAAAATTTATTCCAGTGTCCCGTATAAAAGGTTTTTCACCCTAAAGGCTTGGCACGCGATTACCCCCAATATGCTTGTGCAGGAGCGCTTACGGCTAAGCGAGGGCAGGAAAGGGCGAACCAAACTGGTTTGGGCGAGACCTGCGACTGCGCGTGTGCCCCCGCACGCCCATGCACGAACCCCAGCCCGCACCTGGTTGGTCGAATTGAACGTTAGCGCAGGTGGTCGCCACATTGCTCTGACCGGAGGTCCTAGGATCGAGTCCGCGGGGGCAGGATTTCGACTCAGTTGTCCCCTGGGCACCCTGAATGAAAATCTGGCCGAACGTTTGAGTTAGTCCTGAGATCTTGGGGTTGGGACAACCCTGGTTATGGAGTTCTAATATTTTATAACTATCTTGGTGTTGGGCTTAAAGTGATTAATTTACTTACCAGTCACTTGCCACCTTATTCAGTTATATTTGTAAGTATTAAGTCATAAGCTTTTAGTTTTTTGGGTTAATATTTTTAATTTATTATATAATGTTGTTTAAAGAAAAAAATTAATAATTTATATATGTTATTTTGAAATATTGTAATTACTACGGGAGGGTTGTTCAGGCATTTTATTGATGTCAATGCAGCGCATCAGACCGGAGGTCCTAGGTTCGAGTCCGACGCGGCAAAATTTCGACACGTTTTTTCAGCTAGATCAATTCAGTCGCTGTCTGGAGTGGGAATCTAGCGCCTGATCGGTAGTTTTTCGTGGTTTCCCCGATCAACACCAGGCGAATGCCGGAGAAATTCCCCTAACAAACGGGACAGGGGCCGCGCGCGATCTGCCCTTCCTCTTCCTTGTTATATCCTCCCCTTACACACACATTTCACTATCGCGACTACATCAACATATTCCGGGAGACCGGTCAGGAGCGTAGAGCTTTCCCGGCTGGGGCGGCCCCGCTGGTGGAGAGTCTGATTAGGAACCCCGTAGTCGACGGGGTGGGGGGCCCTGATCTCACCATCCAGCGGGGAAGATCACGCCATTCCCCAAGGAAAAACATGCACACTAACGGACTAATGACCAAAGATTTGACGCGCCGCAAACACAAAAAATCAATCATTGTAATTGCTAAGTCATTGAAATAATGGTATGTTTATAGCCTGAGGGTATTAAGACCAGACAAGTTCGTGACAACTGTATTTGTTTTTATTAAAAGGACAATAAGTACTTTGCATGAAGCTTGATTTATACAACTCTCTCAAGTGAAATTGTTAAATAGTAGTACTTTTATTGAGGGTGGTAGTTCTATATACCATGCTTGTTTGTTGTTTTTCTATTTAGATCACAGATCATCATTAAAATTATTTCGACATTGTTAGTGAATATTGTTTTTAAAATGTTAGTTGGAAGTACATTGTTTGGAGGTTTAAAGGTGGAAATTTTTTTATTTATCTAATAAAGAGATATTTGAATGGCAATCACATCTAGGTCTTCTAAAGATGGTACAGACATATTTCCCTTGGTTTGGTCTCTTTTATGATTACAGTCTTCTTTTAATCTTTATATCCTGGAATTAATTTCAATCATTGTTAAAATCATTTTAATTAAACAATCATTGTTAAAATGTGCTTTTGTTCACAACGTGTCGACCTTGCGATCGTGACAAATATGTTAAATTCTCAAAATTGTCTGAATAATTCATTGCATTCCAATTTCTAATATCATTTAGAATTGGGTATATTATTTAAATTGTGGGTAAATTTGTTGTATTAATTTTGTATTTATGGAATTAATATTTTATTTTTGGATGTTGTAATTGAAATTAGGTATTTGTAATTAGTTGGCTAAAATGATGTACTTTGATCTTTTTCCTGAGGTATTTTGTGATTCCATGGGAGTAGGTAATTTTGGAAAGTTTCCATGTACTATTTATTTGAGGAATATGTAAAATTTCTGATTTTGAAAATATAATTAAAGTTGAAAATTAGGTTTAATAGGCTGATCTGATGTTTGGGACAATAAATTTGGAAAATCATAATGGTTAGTGTTTTTGGTTCAAATTGACAAAATTTACACAATTTGCTGTGTGATATTGTGAGTTTAACAATTAGTGTTTACTCTACACATCTTAGTTCTAACGTTCAATTTGCTTAAGCATGAGGTATTCTCTGTCGGTTTTACACTGAACTGAAACTGAGGTTTTAATTGGATAAGTTTGATTCCTTAGTTCTTTTTGATTTCATCACTGGTATAGGTGACTGGAACATCATGGAAGGACAAAAAGGGTTTTTTAATTCGGTCCCTATATGGAAGAACATTGTTTCTAGAACAGAATATTTCGAAAATTACAATTAGAATGAATGAAAAAAAAATGTAATTTAGTAATCTAGTAGAAAATATTGAATGTTTTGACGTCCGTTATAAATGCGGAAATTTTATGAATTATTTCAACTTTGATGACCTCAATGATGAGATTAGATAAATTTCAGTTTTCACTCTCATAAGTTTTTTTTTCCCCTTCCTTCATGTTCCTCCGGTAGAACGTAAAATCTGATATTGGTTGTTACGTTATAACTAATCTACCCCGTCTATTTGCATCGGACATAACACACGCTTTCTTTTAGAAACCCAGCACTCACCATAAAGTGAAGAATTTTCTTTTCCGCTTTTACTGATTTCATTTGAAAGGTTGCAATTTGTTAAGAATGTAATAATACTGTTATTTGAATTATATTATTATTAAATAATATAATAATTACTTATTATTATATTACTTGAAGTTGAAGTGGCTGTTTGTTACACAATTTTTGGGGTTCAAATTTTCTACATGTTTGCACTTTGATGCACCCCGAATATCCTCATACTGAGAGAAATTATTAGAATTGGGGTAATATACACACAAATTTCCTTGTTTTTACAATTAACAGGAATGGTTTTCGTCAAAAACAGAGTGACATTAAATTGAACTCAACTTCTCGAGATTGCGTAGATTATTTTTAATGTTGACAGTCCCACTATTTTGGATAGTAGAACACAGAAATTATTCAAGTTTATTATCAAACACTACGTAAAAACAGACCACCCATTATATTTTCATTAACATTTGTGACAATTTCTTTCTGAAATAAAAATAAACTGAAAATGTATATATTTGATGCTGTTTGCCTTGGATTTTATTGGTGTCCCATGTTTAGATCTGTTCTTTACCTCTCTTATTTTTTAGTTGTTTTCATTGTTATATTCAAATAATATTATTTTATATTCCCTTTGCCCCCCTTCCTTTTTCTTCATGCAGGAGGATGTATTTTTATATCAGGAAATTTTCCCCTTTTGAGATTGGAAGTACCCTTTAAAAAATCACCTGTGAAAGTGTAATGATATAATGTGTGCATAATTAGCATGTCAATTTGTCTGTAAGTTCTCTCTGTCTATTTTATATGTTGTACTTATTACTTATATATTTTTTTCATATATTTCATTTTTAAAAATTTTTTCATTCTTATTTCTTTATAACTTTTTAGATTTTTATTCAATATCTTAAAATTTTCTTGTCATTATTTATTTTTAGAGAAAAACATGTCATTATTTTATAAATATTCACACCTGAGGATGTGTAACCAACACGGAAACGTTGTGATTGGAAAGTTTGTCCAAAAAAATTCTTATTGGTCGTCAAAAACGAAAGATAGTTGTTTTTATTTAATAGTGACAATCTGATCATATCAAATTTTTTCTGTTTAAACAAGTGCTATAGTTGATACATCAGTACAATCTTCGTTATTTACTATCGACTTAACTGTGGTTATAACCAGCTAATAGGGGAGGGCGTTTTATGCTACTGCCCCGTGGAGGGGTACCATATTGCATTTGTAACTTACTTTTTGAGTTTATTCTTTCACTTCACGGAGGAGAAAGAACACTGTTTTCAATTAAATATTAATTTCACTATTATCTTGTGTTTCTGAGGAGAAGCTCCCGTAGTGAAGTTTGAAGAACGCATGTGAACTCAGTTCGCAAAATTCACTACCACGTAATAAACAAATGTCAGTTTCCTGTTTTTGAAAACTGAGGTCGTTCTTACCAGCAACTGAATGAGAACTGGAGAGGTAGAATCCATTTCCTCGAGCCCAGAATCTCTTCTCTGCCCTTTTCGACATAGTGGAATGATCAATAAAAGTACCAAAAAATGGAGGTTAGCAACATTTGTAATTTAGACAATTTTTTCTCTAAAGTTATGAAAAATTATTTACATCGACAAAGAATCATTGCCTTTTTAGCACAACATTGAGAATCTTAGTGAGTCTGAAACCCCAATACATTATGTACATGTCCCAAAACGAATTAGCTTTCAAAATGCACAATATCAATTAAATTTTCGATAGATCCTAATACATCATTGTATGTGACAAATTTTTGTTTCATTTGGCGCACGCCAGGTCGTGACGAAACAAAAATTTAAAATGATAAAAAAATAATTGAATTGAATGTGCCTTATTTTACGTGGAGACTCAGGATGAGGCCTGTCTTCCGTCTGACCACGCCAAATGTCGCTACTCCTTTCACCAACCGTGGGGGAAAGAAGGTATCTTCGGCAACGAAACAGGCGATTGAATTTAGTTCAGAGCATCATTTAGGCTTGAGGATCTTTTTCATGCAGTTCTACTGGCATGGGACAGCCGGGTTTATCCCCTCGGAAGGAAAGCGTAGGATTTTTTCGCCTTTAAAATCCACGACTTCGATCAGGTTTGAACCCCCAAACGTGTGTAAAAAAACAAAATTAAAAGAAAGTCCGATGCGCTAACCTACACCATCGGCCGCGAATTGATGCAACAGAGCGCATTTCATGTAGGGTTTTGGGCCATACAGGATAAACCTTAGGTAGATTTAAAATTTAAGACTTTTTTGTTTACTTTTATATATATATATATATATATATATATATATATATATATATATATATATATATATATAATATGTATATATAATCAGCTCAATGAGTACCGACTCAGCGCTTGTCGAAGGGTCCTGGTTCGAGTCCGCCTGGCATGGTTGTTTTTTCCCTTTTCTTTGTATGTATGTGTTGTCGCGAAGGGCCTCGCGTTCTGCTGACCCCAGATCAGAGGACCGCAAGTGTGTTGGTGTCAGTGTATGGTCGAATATGCGTCCCATCGGACGTAAAGGAGTAACCCTGTCGGCTGGAAAACCCTAGAAAGAAGAATCAGCTCAATGTCAATGAAACGAGAAATTAATAATAATAATAATAATAATAATAATAATAATAATAATAAATATAAAATAATACAATAAACAATAACAATAATAACAATTAAAAAAAAATAAACAATAATAACAATAATAAAATAATAAAATAATAACAATAATAACAATAATAATAATAATAAAAAAATAATAATAATAATGATGATCATGATGATGATGAAAAGGATGAACCCTTTTCCCTTCGTATGCAAGACAGCACGGATCTCCCTTCCAGGCGTCGAGGGCCGGGCCCTGCGCAGGCGCCCAGATCCGACCCCGCGCCGGCCGCGGGGATTTTAATCGATCCCGCGAAATGATGTGACGCCACGTTGTTTTATATTAATGGCCGCCATTGCCCTTAAAAATCATTTGTCTGCGACGCGACGGTCGACGGCGGACGCGGCTGCCTCACGCCCGAAGAAAACCCCCAGAGCGCCCCCTCGCTCATGCATCCGCTTCGCCACTTACTGGCCTTCCTGCCACTTCTTTTATTTCTTATTGAGTCTGCTCTTCTCTTCTCCAACTGAAGAAAGGATTATCAAAATGGTCTATCTCCATTTCGTTTTTTAGTTTCAAAATCAAAATATTCTTAAGTCTTTCTATCATGTTCAAGTATTAGCTAAAAATTTCCGTTTTTTCCCGTGTTAAACAGTATCTGAAACAGTATAGTCGTATCTTCAAAGATTTGAATTTTAAATTCATTGCATCAAGTTTGCAGAAATATAAAGTCTATGAAAAACAGGTAAACATAGGTTTCACAAATTACACCGTTCACTGCCAATTTTCTACTTTAAATAAAGATATTAAACCAATTTTAATTTGATTTAATATTTATTTTAATAAACTGAAACCATTAAACCCATGAAGATCAAAACCCCCTGAAAGAACCGCTGCAAAATTCTTATTTAGGTGTATTATCATGAGTCATACTGGAATAATGAAAAATGGAGCAATCGTATTAGTGGAATGCATTATTAATTTAACTACTTATTAATGCAAATCTTCATTAGGAAAAGTTGGAATATTTGATCAAAACCTTAGTATCGAGTGTCTTGATTCATGCAAGGGAAAATATTAGTTAATAGTGGATAAAATGGCATTCAAAATGGAACTCGAATAAAAACAAAACAAATTACATGGAAGAGAAATTGCAACAGCAGGTTCGAAAACAGCACAAAAAGAAAGTCAATCCGATGACAATCCGGCGGGAAAATGCAAATGCATTGGTCTCGTAATAAGGCACAAAACCAAACAAAGCTTAAAGAATTGATCCTAAATGGGATTTCAAATGAAAGATATGCATACTTGTACTGAATATATCAGGATTTAGTGCTTAGGACAATGTGACAGCCTTTTGGCTATAGTACAAAGCGATTTATCTCATTTTAGCTCTCTCAGAAAAACTACTTGAAAACTCCTTTCCCTTTTGTTCCTCGTTTTTTCTTTCCTCACTCCAAGTGCTCCCCCCTTCACTCTAATTGTTTAACATTTTTCTGTTCTTCATCATTAAGGTTTTCACTCTTCTTAATGGGCCTCCACTCATTTGGAGTTGAATATTCTCTTTTCCCTTCTTCTTTTGGGTTCTCACTTCCGCTCTCCAACCCGGGTGTCAGTATAGTGATAGAGCACTCGTCTCTGTTTTCATCATCATTCTTCTGAATTTACATCAACAAAATTATATCATGGTACGTTCATTTAACTGAATTGACCATTCGTATGAATTTTTTCAGTTGCTGTTTTGCAGTATTCGCTTGCATGGAAAGGAAAAGTCCGCCCTCGGGGTTAAAAATACATCACAAAGGTGGGTAATTAAACTCACGAAATAAAAATCAAATTAAAGAAGGGAATAAAAGATATTTAGGAAACCTAGATACGTAGAAATGAATAAAAATTCGAAAAAATTAAAAATGTTCAAAATCACTATAGTGAACTTTGTAGAAATACATTTGAGTTTTCCCCTTTATAGTCTGAGTCAACAAACAATTTCAAACACCAGAACAAGAAAGCAAGCAGTAAATTGTAACCTTGTGATAAATGTAAAATGAGTCTCGCAATAGCGACTTACCCGGGCAAGTTCATTTTTTACTTATTTTTCAATTGGATTTTTTATGGTTTTGGTTTATGCAAACAATAAACTCACGATTGGTAATTTTTTTAAGTTTGTAATGATATAATAATTTCTGTAATTGCCTCGATCTTTCTCCTCCCATCCCCCTTTTTCTTGTTCTCTTGTCTTGCTTCCCCCTCCCCGCTGGTTCCCCCCCTTGCCCCCTTTTGTCCTCTTTCGCCCTCCCCCCGCCATCTTTATTTTCTCCCCTTTCTCGTTCCTCCACAGTTAGTTGGGGGGATAAGGGGCAAACAAAAGGCAACCTAAAGACACAGACTGCCCAGTCAGACAGAGAAGAGGGGGAAATCAAGGAAAGAAATGACATCAATCAATGGAGAGAGAAAAGGTGGGTCCCAAAATTTAACACGGGGGAAATGATGGGGAAAACATTTCTTTCTAATTTTGCCTTTTTAATTTTTTAGATATTGCCAACATTGATTTTTAAAATTTAAGTCTGTAATTTTTTTACCACAGTTCTAAAGTACTTCAAAAGACGTATACAATAATAGAAGTATATAAGCATTTAAATTCGAAAAAAAACATAGAAAAATCCTTTCTTTTATATTTCCGCGCCTTTCCACAAAGATTTTCGGAAAGCGAAAAGCACCTGTCCTTCTCTGGCGCTTGAAAGTTGGCGCTTCAGGATTGATAGCATAGATCTACTTACACGCTCATTTGTTACTGCAATGGCTTGTAGCAAAGCAGACTAAGGGCCGTATTTATAAACCTCTGCCAGGGGCCTGCCAGGCCCAGCAGGCTGCGATTTATGAACGGCCCCCAGCCAATGACAGTCACCCCTTGAGCTCCTAGCAAGCCTCCAGTTGGCAGGCCCCTAAGAGCGTTGCTGGCCGAGCTTCATAAATACGACCGTAATTCTCAGCGTAGCAAGGAATAAAATTTGAACTTTCATTTTTTATGTTCCATATTTATGAGTTGTAATTTCATATTTTTCTAGTTTCTGCCTGATGGCGTGATCACAAAATTTTGTAGCACCTATATTCCACATTGAGTTGTCTATTTAATGTAAAAGTATTATGATATTTCATATTCTGTAATTCCATTGATTCCCATGAAAGGCAAGTAATGAGCGCGCCCTGTGATCGCTTTCGATTTCAGGCAGTGTGAAGTCACTCTTCGACCTGCAGCAGGTCTTCAGAATTTCAAGGCACCCGCTGTTCACAATAGACGCTAATGATTTTCCGAGACAGTGGTTCGCGTACAGAAGTTTGCGACATTATACAAGCCACGACGAAATTCTAAAATTTCATCAAAACAAATTCTACGTGAATTCTTGCTTCAGGCCAAAACGGTAAAAAATAATTTACTGCTAATATTATGAAGAACACGCTGCTGTACTTTTACCACCTACATTGATCCACCCACTCCTACGTATATAATGTATTTTGACCAGATTCTCTTTCTTCTTCTATTGTATTATTATTACATAGAATAATCTATTTTAGCATCCTAATTAACATGAAAAGAAAGAGTTATTCAATATGCTCAACTAAGTATAAGTATACTTCATAGCATTAATATAATAAAAATTAAAACGTGATAACAATATTTCAAATTTCATTTGGTTAATCGAAGTGCCATTAGAGTTGTCCAATTGAGCTAACATTTTTCACGGATCGTTCTGTTATTTATTGGCGCAATAGGGACGGCAGCGTGTCCTGGCTTCACTACCCTTCCATCTCCTCTGTTTCACTCCGTCAACACTCCGCTCTGCCCGGCTGCTGCCTTCGCCATCGCTGCGAGCGCCCGTGTTTCCCACCTACGGCGCGCATGGAGCCAGCCTCGGTCGCGCCCATTCGTCAAGGATCTGCGCTGCCCGGCCGGCCGCGCTGGCGTTTTTACGGCCGCCGCCTCGCGGCTCTCGGCCGTCGAATAACAAGCGCGTGCATCCCACAGCGGACACGCCGGGGCAACCGTCTCTGTTGAATATTAACACTTTAGTTGAGATTTATATGGTAATGCGCCTGTTATTGCGTCTTGAATCCGCTGCATAGTATTACTGTATTTCATTCCGTTCGCTCCACTTGAGACGTATGTCGCTTGTTTACATATGTTTATTATTTATAACCTTTCATTTGAATAGCGAATCCGAGGCCGGCGGGGACGGGGCGTCGGCGAGCCCTGAGAGCCTCGGCGAAGACGCCGTTTTTTTGAGGGTGAGGAAACTTGTTTAAAGGCCACTTTTCGTACTTTCATGCCAAATGTCATTTCAACCTTAACATAATAAAACACTCGAAAATTGAGTTGGTCGAGTTAGGAAGTTTGGAGTACTTTTCGAGATTCGGCGCGTCCGGGCGGTGGCGCGGGGGGGATGGGGGGAGGGGCCGAGTCGTCGGAAGACGCGTTGGGGTACGAAACAGAAAGGGAACTGCGGTTGGCGATACTTCGCGATCAGACGCCCCGCGTCGCGCGGAACGCCAGAGTGGGACCGTCCTTTGCGCGAGAAACTACTGCTCCCGTTTTCGAGGGGCTGCGTTCCTCACAACTGACCTCAGGGACGACAAAAAGGTTGTTGGTTGTTGCGATGCCGGGCGCGTCAACTATTGTGGCCATTCGCCCCGTAAGCGTAGTGCACGTTTTTCCCTCGGGGGATGGTCATGTTCTTCCCCCGCTGGATGGCGAGATCAAGCGCCGATCTACCGTCGGCTACCGGGGTTTTCCTCAACCAGGTATCTCCCAACGCGGGGACGCCCAGTCCGACGAGCTCTAAGCTCCCGACCGGACTCCGGCATTTTGGCAGTGAGTGCATGTTAGCGTAAGTGTGTGTGTAAGGGAGATGATAGTGTGTGTTTAAGCGGAGAGGATAGGACAAGGAAGAGGAAGGACAGATCGCGCGCGATCCGTGGCCCGTTCGGTAGGATACCTTCCGGATTCGCCTGGCGTTGATCGGAGAAACCACGGAAAACTACCGATCAGAGCAGCCGGCCGCCAGAATTCTCCTCCGGACAGCGACTGACTTCGACTTAGCTGAAAAGCTAGTGTCGAAAATCCTTCCCCGTCAGGACTCGAACCAGACCCCGCGGTCAGAGGCGCTGCAGTGACATCAGTTGATGCACTGAGCTACCACTGCCGGTAGAGAAGGTAAAAACTATTTTATACATATTTATTTACATATTAAAACGCCAATATGGCGGATCTAGTATGATGAATGTACACGAAAATAAATTAAAAATGCAATTACAGGTCAGAGGCACTGCACTGACATCAGATGATGCACCGAGCCACCTCTCAAAACGATACAAAGGAACTATCAGGGCATACACATAGAACTCGTATGATAAAATGGTAAAGCTGCCTATCTTTACTTCGTTGCGATTCGTGAAATATTGTTTCGATGTCAAGTCATTGACTAATTGATTGCTGGTTCCATGCGCGTCAACGGGTATGATCTTAGTCCTGTAAGTGTATTGCATGCAGCATTCCGGAATGTGGCGGTGTTCCTCAACCGCTAAAATTCAAGATCCAACGCCCACACAAACACATCGGCTGCTGGGATTCCTCTCCAGATATCTCCGTCGCATAAAACATCTGCAGCCGGGACATCGATGCTCCCGAATGGTCTCCGGCAGTGTGATCAAAAGGTTATTTGGATTATATC